>CANNZV010000658.1:27978-192708 GCA_947561585.1 Caprella mutica
CGATTTCTTTCCATTTCAGTTCCATTTCGCGATTTCCCTTCCATTTCGCGATTTAGTCGTACCCCTGCCAGACTGCAGGTTGCAGGAACTGGTAAGCTGTTCTCCAAGAAATCCTCAATTTTGGCTTCTGTTCTCAGTATAATAGTAATACATGTAAATATACCTAGTAGGAAATTAAGGATTATTTGCACAGAAAATGTTAAAAATGTCCCATGTTCTGCAGAGTTGCAGACTGGATTATTATTCTGCTGCCTGCAGTCTTGCAGAGCAGCAGCAGACTGGCACCCCAAGTAAAAAAGCATGTCCAAACTCGCCATTTTAATGGCGAGTTTGTGACAGTTATTTTGAGCCCATCAATTGCAAATGGCGAGTTTTATCTGTTTTTCTCCTATGCTACAATGCTATTTTGGAGAGAATTTATGAAAATTTGATCATTTTGGAGAGAATTTTGGAGAGAGCTGGAGAGACAAATGGTGAGTTTATGAGACATACTATTATATAATTATACTTGGATGGCACCACAACCAGTCTGAAAAGAAAGACTCCTCAGATCCAGGATTTTTTACAGAAATTGAGATTTGGGCGCAGCAAATAACATGGGAACATAGGAATTAAATAGACCTTGGGCGCAGGATTAGGGTCACGCAGGTAAATTGCGGTCCTTTAATTTTTAATTGCGACCTTCTCAAGACTCAAGAGAGTCTCTGTCTCTAAAACATTTTGAACCAAAATTACCTTAAAATGTTCTATATCTAGGTATTAAAAGAAACACAGAGCATGCTATAATTTATTAATTTAAGTTTTTAATGTGCGTTTTGAAACTATGATGTTTCTGTTGTTAGAGACCGCAATTAGTTACTATGCCGCAATACCAGTCTGTATTTGGTGCTAAAAATTCCACTGACTTTTTGAAATAGCTGAAAAAATCCACCATAAATTTCCAGTAATTTAGCCAGTCTGCAGAATATGTCTCTTCTCCCGCAGAGATTTTAATTTGAGAGAGAGTTATTCTCTGACTCTCAGCAGCAGATTCAGAATCTCCCGCAGCTAAATTAATGGTAACATAACATACTACATAGGAATTAATTCAAAATCTCCGGCAGCTAAATTAATAGTAACATAGGAATTAATTCAAGATCTCCGCAGATATCTCCAATTTCTAAAATTCAATCAAAAACTCCCGCAGAGAGTCTTGGAAAAATGTTCCATATTCTGCAGACTGGTAATTTAGCTGATCCACCAACATTTTACTCATTTTTCCACGGAAAATTAATGGTAACATAGGATTAAATAGCGGTTACCATTAACTTCTTGAGTTAGGTAGCTAATTTAGCTGTAGACCTTCTTTTATAATTATAAAACTTCTTTATCAAATTCCCCTCTCATATCCTAAATAATTTAATCTAATGCAGATTAGGTACCTAATTACCTAATAGAAATACAAAAATTAGTACCTATACTAATTTAAATTAAGTCTAATTTTAGTACAGTAATTTACTAAATATTTCATATTTTTTCATCAAGAATATCTCCAATTTCAAGCACCTTCATTATCAAGTTCAGAGAACCTTGGCCAACTAAAACCTATTCTATTCAGTGAAGTCACTATTTGTTTCTTAAATATATATTTGCCTTCTGTTCTCATAAAAATTACATGTAAATGCATAGAAAAAAATTGAGGACTCTTTATACAAAATCATTTAAAAAGTCATATATTCCACAGACTGAACTTATCTGATAGCATGTTTTGAATGCATTTTGTAAACTCTAATAATAATTTTATATTTTCAGAAGTAGTAGCTTTGTAAATTTATCATAATGTTGAAAAATTGTATGTCAAAATTTATATCCCTATCCAATAATAGTATTTCCTTCACTAAAAGTAGCAACTTATTTCCACCAAGTAACATAATATTTTCTCGTGGCTGTCACAATGCAAGGAAAAACGAGAAACCTGTCGTGTGCAAGCAACTTGTTATGGAAGAGTATGGAGAACCTTATAAAGTTGTGAAAATGAAAACTGCTTTATTGTCTCCACTGCAAAAGGGAGAGGTGAGTAAGTACTATTATTTTCAATACCCATCTCTATTTTTTGAAGCAATGATCTATAAACAATCATGCAAGATAATCCTGTAACAACAATGATTGTATTGGAAGCTAGCTACATTTCTTTTAGAAACTACCTACTTACTTTTACTCTTTTTTTATAGATGGTAAAAAAATCATGAAATATAAGCCTATTAGAGCTATCTTCTATTGGTTGGTAAGGTTCAATATAATTTCTCAAATGAAACTTATTTGTATTTGTTAGCTATTCAGTTATTTTTAAGAAACTGTAATTGTTATGTTTATGAGAAATTTGCACTTTCAAAATTTTTAATAAGTATTAGGTATCTCCAATTTTTATTTGTTATTGAATTGTTTGTATATCTAGGTTAAATGTCCATTCTATTTTTATAAATTTCCTTTTCTTAAAGATTTTGGTGAAATTTGAAGCAGCAACAGTCAATCCAGCAGACATTAATACAATACAAGGAATGTATGCTGTGAAACCTCACCTACCATGTGTCCTTGGAAATGAAGGAGTTGCTAGAGTTGTTGAGATGCATTCTGATAATTGCCAGTAAGAGACTAGATTTCTCTGTAGATTAGAGATGTAAAAATAGCAATAGCTAACTAAATATAGCTAACTCTACCCTCATATTGTATTTATTGGCCAAGTACTTTCCAAAATTATCAATATATTGCTACAAGAAATGTATCTTTATCATAGTATAGCTATATCTAAATCTCAATCCAGTCAAAATTAATTTTGATTTAAAATTATTTAATTTTTTTTTTAAATTAATTAATTTAAATTTTATTTATTCATTTTAAAATTAAAAGTCAATAGATTTTCCTGAAGTTAAGCAGAACCATTTGTCAATAGCAATAGCATTGCAACTGATGGATCTCTAATTGATGTAGAATATTAAAATTTCAGGTTCATATTTTTAGTCTATCAATTTTAATATAGTTAAAAAATTCCTGACAATTTTTCCTTGCTATCGATTTAAATTGAAGTGAGAGAAAATGTTTTTGAATAATAAATTTTTTGCAAATAATATTTGTAACTATTCAGAGATCTAATTTACTTACTAAATAAATCAAATAATAACAATGGGCAGATATGAACAGTTAGCTACTTGATATGCTTTGTGACCACTTTTTCTATTATAGCTATATTGGGTATTTATTTACAGATCTTTAATTATTTATTTTTATAGTTAGCTACATCAAGTTATAAATATTTCCTTAAATCATTTATATGAGTTTATAGCTACATAGTGAAATTAGTAGCTACTCAATAAAGAGATTCATTACTCTAACATTAAAGCACTATGGTATCTAGGTGGTAAATTGCTCGCACTTCATCAGCTGCTTTACCTAATGCATAACTTTTCTATCACTCTCTGAAGTGCAGTTCATCCCTGAAAGTCGGAGACTTGGTCATTCCGTCTCAAAATGCTTGGGGCACCTGGAGAACGCATGCCATTGCTAAGGAAGAGGAGTTACTGAAGGTAAACGAAACTTAATTTGTATCTGGCTACAGTTTGGAAGTGTCGGAAGCTAGAAAAATCAATCTATTCTGTTGTAGCCTTATACTATTCCCGTATAATCTTATTACCTGTAGCTATGATGCGATATTTAAACTGACTCATTTCATGTTCTTATTTAGCTAGCTGCTGCTGATTTTAAAATTTTTACTAAAGTAAAATACCATATAGCTAGATTAAAATTAATGGATTTAGCTAATTGCTCTTCACAGCATTTAATTAAATAATGCCTGAGATATTCAGACCTTATAAGCTTTTCTTCAGGGGCTTCATAACATTAATTGAAGAAAATGTCAGTATAATTTTTAGTTGCTAATCATTAATTAGCTACTTCATGTTGGCATAAAGTCATGGTAATATAGTTCATAGCTTTTTCTCCACCAAGTCGATTATATTTAGCTACTCTTTTTTAAATAAAATCGATAATAAGATTGAAGATTTGTGGTAAAGATATTAAGCCAACCCCCTCATAATATGTCTTTTAGAGCTTATCCAAATCTTTACCTAGTTTTCTGATAAATGACTGTTTGTGCAGATCTCTTCTGAGCTAGATCCTGTGAGTGGTGCTGTGTTAGCAGTAAATCCCTCTACAGCCTATAGGATGCTCAGTGATTTCGTGACTCTGCAACCGGGTGACTTTGTCATTCAGAATGCGGCAAACTCGGCAGTGGGAAGGTTTGTTATACAGGTAAGTAATTAGCTCTTCTTATGGAATATATACAAATTTCTGTTCACCAGTTTTCTGTATTCATTCTGATATTGTATTTTTAATTTCAGTTATGCAAGCATTTTGGTTCCAAGAGCATCAATATTGTCAGAGACAGACCAACCATCAACGACTTGAAGGAAGATCTACTTGGCTATGGTGCGGATATTGTACTTACAGAAGAAGAATTAAGGTCAGGCTGCTTTTGAACACAGCTACATTACTGTACAGAAGTAATTGGTAGTGTTTGTACATATGAAATATAATTTCTTTCTTAAATTATTGCCTACCATTCAAATGAATCTCAATGATACTAATCTGCTCCAATTTTGTTAGTGTTCCTATACGTTAATCCTATTTTGTAAACAAAGCGTTTCAATATTCCTTCATCAATATTTTATGCACTTTTGTAATTTGTGATATAGATTTATACAAGTTAAGCCATTACAATCATTACAATATTTTTTCCTCAAGCCCTTATAGCAATAAGATGAACTTTTCGGACAAGAGACGAAAGACAAGAGACCACATGACACTCAAATTAAACATCATTAGATCTTTTGTGATATAGATATATAGCTAGCAACTGTTTAAGTTTAAGTTACTCTTCAAAACTAAGATTCTTCATATCCAGAATGTTTTCCCTCACTGCTCAGCATGGTTTCTCTTTCATTAGATCGGGGTGTCTCCCCAAAGGTCTCCCTTCTCCACGTCTCGCCCTCAATTGTGTCTCTGGACGCAGTGGAGCTGAACTGTTACGCCACATTGAGTCAGAGGGCGTGATGGTCACTTACGGGGGCATGGCTAGGAAGGTAATATACACTGTAAAAATAACTATTTATTTTTTGAACATGAAGCACCCTTCTGAACTATACAAAATTTCATACTCACAAAAAGGGGCTCTATGACCCAATTTAGTCTAAGCTTTAAGAGTAACCTTAGTTAGGTCGTACTATTGTCATCACTTAATGTGGTTTTAGGAGATTTAAAAGATATGAGTGTAAAGTAATAGGTTTGTAATAGGTCATCTGAGCCTCTTTTTCTCATTGCATTTTATTTTGAGGTGGAATAGCAATCAAAATAGCTAGCTAGTCTTTCTACCTATTGCTATCATGGCAGTTAGTAACTGGCAAATCTTTGAATTAAATTATTTCTATGATTTGGAAAAAAACATTTATTCTGTTTCATAGCTGAATTATAAATTAATAGTATTTTACAGATTACCGGTATTTCATTTATAACCATTCTAACTAGATTCATATTCACTACCAACATTAATAGCAATATAACACATTTAAGTTTTAACCTCCCATTTGAGATATAATTTTACACGTTCTATTTCTCATCAGCCAGTGACTGTTCCTGTTGGCAGTCTGATCTTCAACAACGTAAAGATTCTCGGCTACTGGCAAACGAGATGGAACAATGATATCAAAAATAGAGAAGCCAGGAAAACAATGCTAGCCCATCTCTCCAAACTATTCATCGAGAAGAAACTCGTTCCCCCTCCGCACACCAAAGTAATGTTCGATAACTACATGAAAGCGCTGGAAGACACAATGCCTTCACACGGACAGATTGGTGCCAAGCAAATACTAGTATTCAATTGAAATCTAGAGTCTAGTTAGTTAATAAATGTTGTCTGTTTGTTTCTATATAACTTTATTTAGTTAATCGGTAACTAGATAATAGTTTCACACTTTAACTGGTGCCATAGAGTGTCAATATTTCTAATCTCCAAATTACCTTTTGTGAAAAATAATGCATTGTTTTTCTTTTATAATGCAATAGCTAGTTCATGAAATAAAACTGAAAAGCCCTGGAAGTTTATTGTTGCTTACTTGCCCATATGAAAATATATAATGCATAAATACTTGAATATAAATGAACTATTCAAATAAATCAACAATAAATAATAATGACAACTCACACGTATGACAATCGAATTTATGGAGAAATGTTTCTTTTATTTCTCCTGGTAGCTATAGAAAATATTTTAGGTCTTAGGAGTAATCTTGGTAGTTTTCAGTTAAGCTGTTTCCGCCGTTGTAAGCAAGAGTGATAGGTTGAAAATATTTTTTCTATGGCAAGTATACGTTATTTGCCATAAAATTATTTTAAACTATCCTACCTGCATGAGTTATATCAAAAACTATTTTCGACTACCAACCTAATTGCCTAAGTTTCTCATAATTTTTTTCTCTACTGAGAGAAATAATAGTGAGAATTGTCCCACACTTACCATATGTCTGAGTCGTATAAGAACGGCCAAAAATAAGATTTTTTTGGATATTACTTATGGAATAGTGATATAAAGTTGATATGATAAGTAAAGGTAGGTGTACTGAAATTTGAGTGAATTCTGATATTAATAACGGTTGCATCCAATCGATTCAAATATCAGAAAAGTAACATTTTTGGTAAATTTTAAGACATTTTGGCAAAAAATTCATAAACTCTGATTTTTTTATCATTTAGAATAGGAAGATAGCTGGAGAAGAACTTATTTCGGTGTCTGTGCCGGAAAATCAGACCGGTAAGGCAGTGTTTACAGTTGCCCCCACCCCTCAAAATTGTTCGAATTTAGACACCGGTGGAGACTAGTCAGTGTAGTGCTCCACACTTATGGAGGTCTGGTACTCAATGAAGAACATAATAAAGAGTATTATATGCAATAAATTGGTAAAAAAAACATTAATAATTGATTAATAAATCAATATTTGGGACACTTGGTAATTCAAAAAAGTTGACAAAGCGAATTGCAAGGGTTATTATTTAATTGCTAAAATCCGAGTAAATTCGAAATTTTTGCAATACGAAAATATTAATAAATACTTCGTTTATGAAATGATATCAATACAATTCATCAAGTTATTTTGAGAATTAAATTACTTCTATCTTATGACAATAACAGCATGATTGCTCTATAAGCCAAATTATAAGAAAATATTGTAATAGTAATATATTTAACAAAAAAGGGCCTGGTGCAACTCAAAACTATCAAATATTAATCTGCAATTTTGTAAGTTGTGTTTTTTCGTATATTGCCAACTAATTTTACCAATTCCATAGAAAAAACAAAATTGAATATTTTAGAATCAATGGGAAAATATCATTTTGTACAAAATTTCAAATGTTCCGGGGCATCTCAAAAATATCCAGAAATGACATGGAAAATGGCATGCAATGTTCTTTCATTACATATCAACTTATTATAACTACTCCATATGAAGATTCTTAAAGGTCCTCTCCAGGCTCCAGGAAAAAAATGAGTTTATAACATAATATTATAGAACTAAGGTCTACGATCATTATTCTGCAAACCGCATACAATTCGGTTCAGTAAATATTTTACTATTTGTTTTTAAAGTTTTTTGATACTCTGTGAGCAACAATTGAGCGAATCACTAACCTGATGCTCAAGAAGAAGATTGTACACTCTTTGTTATGATTAAAAATTTGATTTTTATAAACAAATAATGCGTTTTCGGCTTTTATTTAAATTATTTTAGATATTAATTGTTTCCTAAAGTATATATACGCTTCTATTATATGTTCATTCAATTTTATACCTATACACGAATATTAAATGGATTTATTAAAATTAATACCTAGTTGACAATCAAAACAAATGGTGTACATTCTTTTTCTTCAGGCTGAAAATTTCTTAAATTAGTAAGTCGGAAGTAATATAGGTTTGGTAGAGTTATGATCATAAAAATCTTTAAAAGCATATAAAATTAAAAATATACTACCAAATTCGATGCGGTTTGCAGCAAAATGATAAGAAACATTAGCCTCGTTGAATAAAGCAACAAAAATATTTGCTTGGAGGGGACCTTTTAAGTTTTTTCGACCCCTTATTTTTTGGCCCACCCTAATGTGTATTGTATTTCAGTTTGGCGGCTGTTCTTTTGGATGTTTTAATTTACACTACTTTGTAATGAAACTATAGTTCTTAGTTTACTCTTGAGGAATTCTCATAGAATAGATAGAAATCATAAATTGTAAGTCAGGTGATGTTAGTGCCCATTAAGTGTTCATGTTGCCATCTGTTAATCCAACTGTTAGTGAACTTTTAGTTCAGCCATTTTCAGAGAGTTCTTGACCATTGAGGGGTGGCTCCATCTTGCATAAAGACATTATTTCTGAATCTTGTAACATCGAAAAAACACACTAAAAGCAAACACGGTAACACCAAGAAATCGGGATACTTAGCATCATTCAGATTTGCATCCATGTAGTCTGGGCTGATAGTATAGGCCCATCCCAAATGGTTGTAGAAGTGAATGAAGTGGCTTCTTTCTATATACGTATTTAATAAAAAAAATATGTGAATCTTAAGAATGATATAAAACCAACTGGTTTCAAATTTACCTATTAACATTAAGGAAGTTATTAAAGGTCCTCTCCAGGCTCCGGGAAAAAAATGAGTTTATAACATAATATTATAGAACTAAGGTCTACGATCATTATTCTGCAAACCGCAAACAATTCTGTTCAGTATATATTTCATAATTTGTTTTTAAAGTTTTTTAATACTCTGTGAGCAACAATTGAGCGAATCACTAATCTGATGCTCAAGAAGAAGATTGTACACTCTTTGTTTTGATTACAAATTTTAATTTTATAAACAAACTATGCGTTTTCGGCCTATATTTTATATATTAATTGCTTCCTAAATTATATAAACGTTTCTATAATAAGTTTATCCAATTTTATACCTTTACACGAATATTAAATGGATTTATTAATCCTAATACCTAGTTGACCATCAAAACAAATGGTGTACATTCTTTTTCTTCATGCTGAAAATTTCTTAAATTAGTAAGTCGGAAGTAGAATAGGTTTTGTACAGTTTAGAAATCTTTAAAAGCATATAAAATTAAAAATATGCTACCAAATTCGATGCTGTTTGCAGCAAAATGATAAGAAACATTAGCCTCGTTGAACAAGGCAATAAAAATATTTGCTTGGAGGGGACCTTTAAAGTTTATAATCTTAACGCATCGTTTGTTTATAAAACTCAAAGTTGAAAGCAAAACGAAGGGTGTACATTCATTTTCTTCAGTTTCAGGTTAGTGATTCGTAAAATACTTGCATACAGAGTATTAAAAACTTCAAAAGAAAATATTAAGATGTACACCGAACCAAATTGCATGTGGTTTGCAGAAAAATTATTTAATACCTTAGTTCTATATATGTAATAAGCTAATTTTTTACCTGGAGCCCGGAGAGGACCTTTAAAATGCTAATCTTTTCCTTAAGTAGCTACATATATAAACAAACGTTTCTATATTAAATTTATTCAATTTTATACCTTCACACGAATTTCAAATTAATTTAGTATACCCTTATTTAAACGAGCAATATATATAGATATTTTTTAAGACTATAATTTGTTCCTACATTTAAAACTATAAAGATATATTTATGATAATTTTGCGAAAAATGTTATTTTTTTAATATAGCTATATCTTTAACGTAAATTACTTCTTTAATTCGGGGTGTCTATCCTGAATCATAATCAGTAAGGTCACTCATCATAACAAGACCGCCAGCTTGCTGAATTTTGATTTCTACATTGAGTGACGAAGTATAGAGCTCTGTACTTATTTTCTACATAGATATTCTTATTTATTGACAAAACGTTAATAACTAGTTACACGAGAAGAAATAACTACTTTCCTTATTAGCTAATTAATCAGATACAATGCCTAAAAACAAAGGATCCCGATCAGAGAAAAATAATGCTAAGAAATTAGATAAAAAGAAAAGGTTTGTTTTATTAAGTCTATCTAGATATTGATTTACTTTTTAACTAGTCAAAAAGAACCGTGGATCAGGAAATCTCCTCATGCAAATCTCTTTTGGGTAAATGCAGATGCGGGATGCCAGTCCATGTTACAAAGCCAGACTGCAGGAACTGGTAAACTGTTCTCCAAAAAATCCTCTATTTTGGCTGCTAATCTCATTAAAATATATGTAAATATAGGAGAAAATTAAGGATTGTTCACACAATCTCACAGAAAATGTTCCATGTTCTGCAGACTGGTTAGTGGTTACAAAGTATGTCAGTTAAAGGCTTAAAGCCAATTAATTGGCTTAGATTTCAAAAGTCAAAACTCAGATATGTCTAATGACTAATTGGCTTTCAATTTTGAATTTATTCCTATGATCCCATGCCAGTCTATATTTCATGGTAAATTCCACCGACGGTCCGACCCAGGTAATGAAGCATTCAAGCATGTCGAAACTCGCCATTTTGATGGCGAGTTTGTAACAGTTGTAACTTATTTTGAGCTGTTGAAATGCAAATGGTGAGAAATATCTATTTTTCTCCTATGATACAATCATACAATGTTATTTTGGAGAGAAATTATCATAATTTGCCAGTCTGCAGAATATGTCTCTTCTCCCGCAGAGATTTTAATTTGAGAGAGAGTTATTCTCTGACTCTCAGCAGCAGATTCAGAATCTCCCGCAGCTAAATTAATGGTAACATAGGAATTAATTCAAAATCTCCCGCATCTAAATTAATGGTAACATAGGAATTAATTCAAGATCTCCCGCAGAGATCTCAAATTTCTAAAATTCAATCATAAACTCCCGCAGAGAGTCTTGGAAAAATGTTCCATATTCTGCAGACTGGATAATTTGATCATTTTTGAGAGAAATTTGGTGATTTTTGGAGAGACAAATGGAGAGTTTATGAGCCATACTATTTTACTTGGCCACTGACTCATTGATGGAATTTTTCTCCTTTGAAAATAATATTCTTGGCATATCGGTGGATTTTTTAACTATTTATTGATTTTATTCCTATGTTATGTATTCCTATTTATTCCTGGAAGCCCAGTCTGCAGAATATGAGATATTTTTAACATTTTCTGTGCGAACAAATTCCAGTCTGTATTTGATGCAAAAAATCCCACTACTTTTTGAAAAGCTGTAAAAATCCCAGTCTGCAGAAACTGGTAAAGTGTTCGTAGAGATCTCATATTCTGTTCGTAGCAAAATTAATGTAAATATAGGCCATAGGGATTAATTTAAAAGTGTTTGTAGCAAAATTAATGTAAACATAGGAATTAATTTAAAATTGTTCGGAGATAATATCCCAAATGGCAAATATCTCCCATATTCTGCAGACTGGAAAAAATCCACAATAAATTTCCAGTAATTTGGCTGATCCACCAACATTTTCTCCATTTTTTCCACCGAGAATTAATGGTAACATAGGAATAAATAAAATAAATTTCAGGGAAGAAATATTCCACCGACAAGTCGGTGGAATTTAGTATTTACCATGAAATACATTCTGCCAGACTGTATTTCATGGTAAATTCCCAGTCTGCAGAATATGGAACATTTTTCCAAGACTCTCTGCGGGAGTTTTTGATTGAATTTTTAGAAATTGGAGATCTCTGCAGGAGATCTTGAATTAATTCCTATGTTACCATTAATTTAGCTGCGGGAGATTCTGAATCTGCTGCTGAGAGTCAGAGAGTAGCTCTCTCTCAAATTAAAGTCTCTGCAGGAGAAGAGACACATTCTGCAGACTGGCAGTCTGGCGAACAATCCTTAATTACCTCATATATTTTACTGAGAAAAGATGCCAAAATAGAGGTTTTCTTGGAGAACAGTTTACCAGTTACAAAAAAAAATTACATATGATATATGATATAGCACAAATAAAAAAGTTTTTAAAATGTGATACTACCCTTTTAACTGCTAGTATGCTACACTGAGTAGCTACACTCTGAAACATGTACTATCTCCTATATTTATGTGTTAGGCCTATAGCTATGTACTTTACTGATTGTCATCTTATAAATTCTTATAGTATTTCAGCTTGCATTTGTTTAATTATTTGCAAGGTAATGAAGTTTTTTTATTACATTCTACACTCTATTTCTAATTGAGTATTTCTTTTTCAGCAATCTGGGTTTGCACTTGTTCGACACTGATTCAAGTAAATTATTCAGCAAGAGCAATTCACTGAAAGAAAAAAACGATGCAAGTAGTGAAACAGTCAATGATGCATTACTCGGAGAAGAAATATATAAACCGAAGCCTGTGAAGAGATACTTTGATGGTGATGATGAAGACAAATCCTTACTAAAGAAGACCAAGGTAGATTTGGATGGAAGTGATGGGGAAGGATTACACTTGCCTTCTGATGATTCTGAAGTAGAAGAAGAAACATTGGTGGAAGATGAACAAATTAACAAGAAGAAACCAGCATGGCAGGATGACGATGATGTTAATATAAAGTATGTATCTTCTTGTATTTCATAATTAGGCCAATTAATTATAGCTATTAAGCACTAAAGTTTCTGATACAGATAAATGAAGTAACCACTCTCATTTCTCAGAATATCAGATGTATTTTCAAATAAGAAGGGTAAGGGTGATATCGTAAACAAATGTGGAGGTGCAACATATGCTGGTTTGCTGAAGAAGAAGTTTGCCGCTTCTCAGGGAGAGGCTCCTGCTTGGACACGTCTTCAATCCACGAAAAAGGAAGAGTCAGAAGACGAGGATGAAGATGCTATTCAAGTAATAATAATGATAGTTTATTCAATCAATTAATTACTTTGTTTTATATACAAATATTTGAGTTAGGGATGATTTATTAGATTGAATAAACGCAAAGCTCTAAGGAAGCTTTGAAATAAGTAATATATTCATATGTGAACTAGTAGGTAATTATTGCTTACCTATAATTTCAGTTTATACGATGAATCAGCTTAACTGGTTATTAGTAGATTATTAAATTCCTAATCTCGAGTAGCTACTTAATTAATATGCTATATTCAATTCATAACGGAGTTTGAGACTGAAATATAACACTTTGCTATATAGCTAGGTATATGTGACATTATTATTTGTCAAATAATCAATGTAGAAGTGCTCATGTGATTTGGACATTGTTTTATAAATTTATGAATCAATAATGAATTAGCTACATGTGTTGCATGCATAGGTATGAGAATGTCTAAATATCTTGCCATGATTTTCTAATATTAATAACTTTCACATTTTTTTTTTAATTACTCGATTCTTCTCAGTTACTCTGTAATAAAATCTTACTCTACTTATTTTCAGCTTGGGAGTAATGTACTCACTCAAGACACTTCCGGTCTGCCACAAACTTTCTTGAAGCTAAGGTGGTTGCCAGACATCAATCTCGATGATGAGGACATTCAAGCTGGACGCAAAGTTGGTGGTGCCAATTGTAATCTGCGTACTGAATTTGCAAAGAGTCTTCCTCTCGCCTTGGTCACTAGAACCTCAAGACACAGTGGAGTTGCTTCATTATTCCATGTACGGTTAATATGACTTCCTTTAATAGCAGTTATTCCATATACAGTTAACATGCTTTCATTTAATAGCAGTTATTCCATGTACAGTTAACATGCTTTCATTTAATAACGGTTATTCCATGTAGCTACAGTTAACATGCTTTCATTTAATAGCAGTTATTCCATGTACAGTTAACAACTGAATTGCTTTCATAATCAGATAGCAATAGAGAACTTGATAGCGATATTATTGATCTGTTTCAGGGAACTTTGTTGATGATTTAGTAGCTACTTCTCTCAAAACTATCCAAATATAATTTTAATTTTCAAAAAGACAATATTGTATCTTTAAATGAAATAATAAATGTCATACCGATTTGTAGCTATCTGCTAGAAATTATTTGCTCTGTTTACAAATGCTAACTAAATTATCTCTACAATCAGGTAACAGCAGAGAAATGTATCAGCATGGATCATTTATTCTTCCATAATTTCAAGATTACCTCCTCTGCTTTTTTACCCAATGACTCCAAATTCATGCTTGCGTCAGATATGTCGAAGGATTTCTTTATTTATGACATGGAAGCGGCTAAGGAAATCAGAATTCCTTGGACTACAGATACCAGAAAGACTCGTCCTATCAGAGTAAGTTTGAGCTCATTTAACATTAACTGTCTATTGGTGTGTAGATTTAAGTTAATGAAATGTTATCCTTAAATCGTACCGTACTAAAATTTTAGAAAGGCCCAATACATTTTTATATATTCTTCTTGTTTAATGGGAAAATAGCGTCTTCTTAGAAAAAAAATGCTATTGCTAATATCTATTTCAAACTCTATTTACTCTACATTTAGGAGCTTATGAGAATCCTTTTCTTTTCATCTATTAGTGTTAGCTATTTACTCTAACATAGACTATTGTTTACACTTGAAGCCCATGGTTCATAATTACTTCTATTCTATTATTTGATTTCATTTTTACCCGCTCAACTCGAATGGTAGCTATTTCAATAAAACATGGGAAGATATTTAGTAGTCTTTGTTAATTGAGAGTATTAACAGAATAAGTTTTTTGCATCTACAATGAATGGTTGTAACTTTTTTCTCCCACTACTTCTTCAAAGTCTCTTGTATTTATTTCGCATTCTGATTTGTTTCACATTTCATCAATGTGGCCTATGGTTCTGAAAATAAAATTAGCCTATTAAATCAGACGAAATAAATCTGAAAATGATATTATAAATTTATAATTATGCATTAGCTAATTTATTTTTATTTTTAACTATATATGTAATTTTCAGAGATCTAAAGTAGGTATATCTTTTGTATTTGAATATAGGTATATTAGATATATTATCTTAATTGAAGGTGTGAATACAGATGTGTAGAATACTATATGTAGCTCCTCTTAACACAATTTGTATCTTTTCAGGGCATTGCTGTCTTAAGTGACAACGAACTTCTTGTTCAGGAACCTACAGAACTGACTCTCATTGATATGAGGACGTTTAGAGCCACAGGTTCTCTCAAAGGTCCCTCTGACCCCGAGAACTTCTGTGTAACCAGTCAGTGTGACACAATCTACACACACGGATGTGAGTAGCTACTGTGACTTTTAGAATGTGTGTATTAGCGTTAAACTGGATCAAGTTCTTAATTAATAATTATTATCGGTCAACTTTACTTTACTGTTATTATTATATTCTTTTCTGTGATAATAATCAAGCCACTTACACTTCAATCTCTCGATTTAGCTTAGCCACCTATTAAACACAATTAACAATGTTTATCCCCCTCAAGCCATCCACCTTGCCGTGGTGAGGGGGCTTGAGTGGGCCAATGATGGTAGAGGCTATACTAGCTGGGGGTCTTGACCCTCAGGTAGATCCAATCATGCTAGGTTGGCTCTACCTGAGGCTCCAGATTAATAGGATGGTGTGGCCTGACTCTTAGATAAACGACTGACAACTGATACGGCTCAGCTATGAAGAAAATAGCTGGGGAAGGAGACCCCATTAACAAACCCCCCTATCTATAGGGTATAAATAGTAACCATGGAAAAGTCAAATTACGAAATTAAAGCTAACGGCGTTAACGGGACTCTCATTGCAGAATGCAGTGGGAGTGTCGCGCCCGGTCAGCCCCCCATTGTTCAGGTGGGAGCTGTTCGTGACTCAACTACTGAACCAGGGCGTGGTGGAGACCAGGCCAGCCCTGTACTTGTGGGACAAGAAAATACGACTGGCAGCAAAGGGTTCAGTGGAGACCAGGCTGGCCCGCCTAAGGCTACTGGCAATAACAAAGATGACTCTGGATGGAATACGGTCAGAAAACGACGACAAAGAGAGCGTAAACTTAAACAGTTGGTGCCTATGGAAGAAATTTTTAATAGCCAAGAACAAAAGTTTCCAAAATACCATGTAATCAACTTCCCAGGAATGGACATCGGTAGCGACCTGAATGTGATATCAGCAGATGCAGAATTGAAAAGGAAATTAGGTACTATAAAGAAAATAACAAAACTGAACAGAAGTGCCCTCATGATTGAAGTTCAATCGCAGGATCAGCTACAAAAACTAAAAAACATCAAAACAATAGATAATAATCCAGTCACAATTCAAAACATAGAACAATGAATCAAATAAAAGGAACTGTCTTTTGCAGGAATTTAGATAAGAACAGTGAAGAAGATATATGTGAGAAACTAAGAGACCAAGGAGTAACTAGAGTAGAAAGGATGAAAAGAAAAGTAAATGGAGAAATAATTAACACACATCGCTACGTATTCACATTTGAAAGAACAAGATTACCAACTGTAATCAAGCTAGCCGAATGGCAGCATGAAATGGTAGATGCGTACATCCCAAAACCCATGAGATGCGTACAATGCCAAAGACTAGGCCACACAAAGAAGAGATGCAGAAGAACTGAAGGCAACTGTGCTAATTGCAGCAAAGAGGGCCATCAAAAGCACGAATGCAATAGAACTCCTTATTGTATCAACTGCAATGGAGATCATCCTCCCACCGTGCAGACCTGCCCTTCATACATTTACAAAGGTGAAATACTTGCCACACAGGCAAGAGAACATATTACACACTACGAAGCTACTGAAAGAGTCAAAGAAAGATATGTAGAGCAAGGAAAAACCTACAGTTGGGCTCTAACCGAAACGCATAGAAATGATAACGAAAATCGCACTAGAAATAATAATAATTCAGATGCAAGCTTTGAAAATGGCCTATTAAGAGTAACTGGTATGACAACAAATACCACAGATACCCTACAAACTGTCACTGTAAAACCGCAAATCCACAAAACCACTGAAAGCAAACCATCAGATAAGAACAATAATGACAATGGTAAACAAAGAAAAAACGATAAAAGAAACAAATCAGTATCACCTCGTAAGAAGGACATGATTACCTCTAACCGAGTAATATATTACTCATCGAGTAGTGATACTGTTATCCCTGAAACACCCGATAATATGATGGGTGTAATGAGTAACTCCCTAATGGACATTGCCTCGGCATACTCTCCTACATTTGATGAAATTGATGTAGCAAGAGAACATGAGAGATCAAACAGCTTGACAAGAAACAACCCCCAAATTAACAAAAATAAAGACTATGAGGATGAATTTAGAAAATGTAAAAAGCGACCGATGGTTGCTTCTAACCCAGACTTATCATCTAAGAAACCGCATAAAGAGTATAAGAAAGATTTCATGATGAAATCTTCAGAGTTGGAAAGAAATTCTGAAGAAATTAACAGAAGTACTCAAAATATAAGCGTTATCCATTCCCATAGGACGGATAACAGACAGAAATCATCTAATAAACCTAAGTAGTAACACTAAATAATAGTTTTCATAATGAACACTATTATCCACTGGAACTTACAATCATATTACGCCCATTTCTCTGACCTAAAACTGTTGATCAGAGACTACTCACCAGGTGTTATATGTTTACAAGAGACATTAATAAAAGCAAACAGACGAACTTACCCACCATCTCAATATGATATACTGACTTCAAACGTAACTCGTAATGATTTACATGAGCGAGGATCAGCAATATTGATACGCAATAATATTTTTTATCAAAAAATAAACCTTAATACAAACCTTCAAGCAGTTGCTGCAAAAGTTATGATTGGCAAATTATATACGATTTGTTCAATCTACATCCCACATCTCCCAATAGATAACCTTAAAAGAGATCTATGTAACTTGATGGATCAGCTTCCTCAACCGTTCTTACTCCTTGGCGACATGAATGCGAGAAGTCCGATGTGGGGAGACATGGGAATTAATAGTCCCAATCCACGTGGATCTATTTTTGAGGAACTACTCACTGCAAGACCGATTTCAATCATTAATAATGGGAACCCTACTCATTATCATACCCAGACTAACACAAGCACTGTAATTGATTTGAGTATATGCTCATCTGACTGCATCACGGACTTTTCATATTCTGTCCATGATAACCTTAATGGGAGCGATCACTTCCCAATCATTATCAAGGTTGAGGAGGCTGACGCATCTATCTGGGACAAACCAGACAGCTACGACATTAAAAAAGCAAATTGGACAAGATTCGACGAACTTACTTCTAATGTAGAAGTACTCGAAGATGTAGAAGACATAGATGAAATGACTTACGGAATCACGAACTTACTGACAATCTCTGCAAATCAAGCAATACCTAAAAAACCTACAGCATACCCTCATCCACCTGTACCATGGTATAATAGAAACCTCAAGTTACTAAAGACTGCTCGCAATAGAGCAGAGCGTTCACTGCGGAATAATCCCACAATTGAAAATAGAATTGCATATAAACGAGCACGGGCACAATTTCAATTTAATACAAAATTAGCAAGGTCTGAAAACTGGAAAAGTTACCTATCAACTATCAACCAACATACATCATTACATAAAATCTGGAACAAAGTCCAAAAAATTTCGGGCAAGTATAGGAGAACCCCTAACCCTGCTCTGAAAGATAATGATGGAAATCTCATTTGTGATCCCAAATCTGTGGCAGATACATTGGCTGCAACTTTTTCAAAGGTATCTGCCGACCAATCCTATAGTAATATATTCTTAAGACACAAAAATATAAAAGAAAATGTACCAATCATATTTAATTTTAATACACGCCATGATTATAATGAACCATTTACAAAGAAAGAATTTGACAACGCACTATCAACAACTTCGGAAACAGCACCAGGACATGATAATATAACCTACTCTATAATAAAGCATGCAAACAACCAAATGAAACGGATTATACTGAAATGTTTTAACAGAATTTACCAATCCAATAAATTCCCTAGATCTTGGTCACTAGCAATAATCATCACAATTCTGAAACCCCAAAAAAATCCTACAGACCCCAGTTCTTACAGGCCAATTTCATTAACAGTGTGCATGTGTAAACTAATGGAAAAAATAGTAAATTCAAGATTGGTCTGGTACCTAGAGACGCATAACCTAATAGATACGCAACAATGTGGCTTTCGACGAAACCGAAGCACGACAGATAATTTAATTGAAATTGATTCAGCTATATGCTCTGCTAGGAAAAATGGAAACCACTTTATAGGAGTCTTTTTTGACTTAAGAAAGGCTTATGATACTGCTTGGAAGTATGGCATTTTGGACAAGCTGTATAACTTTGGTCTAAGAGGAAATTTGCCAATGTTTATTCGGGGTTTTCTACAAAATAGAAGAATAAAAGTAAGAGTTGGAAAAGAATATTCAGAAGAGGAATATATAAATGAGGGTGTCCCACAGGGAAGCGTGTTAAGTTGCACTCTGTTCATTATCTCTATTAATGACATACGTATGAATCTTCCCCAGTATGTGAACTCGACCCTTTATGTAGATGATTTTGCCATCTATACAGAAGGGTCGAATACAAATTCAATTGAACGGAGACTACAGATTGCTATCAGGAAACTGGAGGAATGGAGTAATAAAAGTGGCTTCAGGTTCTCACCAGAGAAAACGTATGCACTCCATGTATGCAGAAAGCACCACTGTCCAAAAACCGCTTCAAACCTCTCTCTCTATAATAACCCAATAACGAATGTAGAAACTGTCAAATATCTTGGTATGATCATCGATCAGAGCTACACTTGGAAACATCATATTGCAGATCTAAAAACAAGATGCAATAAAACGCTTGATCTTTTCAAGCACTTGACTTCTAAGAAATGGGGTGCAGACCGCAAAGCTCTCATCCAGCTATTCCAAATGTTATTGAAACCAAAAATGGATTATGGGAGTGAAGTATACTCTTCAGCAGCAGCCACTTACCTGAAATCAATCGGTACTATTCAAAATGCAGCACTTCGTATAGCCACAGGAGCCTTTAAAACATCCCCTATCAAGAGCCTTCATGCTGATACCTGTGTACTGCCCTTCACGTACACTTTAGAAGCCAAGCAATTATCCTACTACCTCAGACTAATAGTTAATGAAACACAACCAAAACATGAGAGTGTTGGAAATGATCAACTAATGTACAAAAACTCTTACTTGGAAAGAATAAAGAGCCTGGCAAACTCTTATTCTATACAACCTGATTTAATTATGATAGAACGCCCATTGAACATCCCACCATGGACTGTTTTCAATATAAACATTTGCGACTACATGCATAACTTTAAAAAGAAAGACTACACAACAACGCAGCTCAAACTTATATTTCTACGACATTTTCAATCCCATGCTGATAGCTACAGCATCTTTACTGACGGTTCCCTAACTGATGAAGGAGTTGGATGTGCCTTTGTGCCTCAACATGGTGAACCTGTGAATATGCGGTTGCCTGATGATGCGTCAATTTTCACTGCTGAGTTGATAGCAATATCACGAGCTATATTACATGCAAACTTGAACTCTCCTTCTGAATCAGTTACTATTTTCTCTGATTCTAGAAGTGCTATCTCGGCTATCATGATGTATAACAATCATCATCCAATTGTGCAGGAGATAGTGAAAAATATACATTCATGTACCAAATCTTTTAACTTCTGTTGGGTCCCGGCCCATACAGATATTCCATTAAACGAAGAAGCTGACGAAGCAGCAAGAAATGCAATAAATTTTGACAATATTTACAATGTGAAGTTACCTCGAAGTGACGTTAAGAGCAGGATTAGGAATAAAAGTAGAAAGAGATGGAGTAATGAATGGAATTCTATTCCATTACAATCTAATAAGCTGAGAAACGTTAAAGAATTCCCCACTCCTTATCATCATGTGTTCTTTGATGACAGATTTTGGGAGCGCACATTGTGCAGACTAAGAATAGGCCACACTCATCTAACCCATCAGTACCTCATGAACGAAGAAGAGAGACCTCTGTGTGAAAGTTGTTTTGTTTATCTGACTGTATACCACATTATCATAGAGTGCCCTGATTATATTAATGAAAGGAGAGATGTCGGTCTGGTGGGCAGACCTTTTTCTATTGTTATGAATGATTTGAGTGATTTTGGTGGTCCACTATACAATTTCCTTAGAACTATTGGAATGTTAGGTAAATTTTGATATGTAGACATTAAAAAATGTATGATTTTTAGTATGTTTTTAGTTGTAAATTCACTCTTGAAAAGACTCTGTTTCTGCTAGGGTGGTTAAACAAAATATATATTATTATTAACAATGTTTATACAGCTGTCTAGCTTATGTATTTTTTAAATAAATTTAATCAAAAGAAATTAAGAATAATAAAGAACAATTAACGTGTCAAACTATTAAAAGATATTTTATTACTTTTTTTCCAGTGTCCGATGGAAAAGTTTGTCTTTGGGATGTAAACTCCCGTCGTATCAGGACTTCATTTCTGGATGAGGGATGCATCCAGAGCACATCCATGGCCATCTCCCCAAACAACAAATTCCTGGCCTGTGGCTCCGAATCCGGTATAGTGAACGTTTACGACACGCAAGACATTGGCATGGGTGGCCTGGCAGTGAAGCCTGTGAAAGAGTTGGGGCAATTGACCACTGCGGTCAATTGTTTGGAGTTCAACCATTCTTCACAGGCACTAGTGATGTCATCAGATAGCATCATGGATGATGCCATCAAAATTGTAAGTAGATTCATTTATTAACTAGTCTTGTCACTAAAAAAAATGGATAAATATGTTATTTGCATATCGTGGTGCAAAATAACTACTTTTACAAGGAATTTGTAATTATAATCATTTTTTTTTAACTCATGATTAATTACTCCAATTTTCTAAAACTTATACTCTGGGATATAAAACTGTAGACAACCAAGTATAATGAAATCACTACAATTACATTCATTAATAATCAAATGTAGTAATGTTATCTAACTGTGCTAAAGTATATAGTTCGATTCTTAAAGTTAATTGAATATACTATCTCTCAACTTTCCATTGCCACTCTGTAGTGTTTAAGATTATTTATATAAATCTAATTGTTAAATCTTTTCCAGATCCACTTCCCTAGTATGAAAGCCTTCTCCAATTTCCCGGTGCTGAGGAAGGCCAATAGTTCCTTCGGGAAGGTCCTGTCATGCAGATTCAGTCCCAACAGCGGCTACTTGTCTGTATCAACAATTAAGGGCAGAGTGCAAAGAATCAGACTAGAGTATTTCAACAGTTATTAAATATACTAAAATCCACAGTGCGTTTATTTTAATATGTCCTAGTTATGCACCCTTTTCCAATAGCTACTTACGCTGCATTCTTTTGACATCTGACAATTCGAATGCCCTACCTTTCCATTCAGAAAATCGTTATGTTCTTCTCGTAGGTACTTTCAAGTCGGATCTTTGACTTTTGAAAGCACACAGTGATTTAATATTAAGTCTAGCTGTATATTTTGATTCTTGTTTGAATTGTGTGCAAGCAAAGATTGTACCAAGAATAATGTTGGTCAGTAGACCTATAAATTGCAACTTGTTCCGTTCCAACTCAAACTATCCATTATTCATACATATACAAAATTGATGCTCAAAAAAGGTCCATACAACTAACTATTATTAATCTATTATTAATTACAATATTTGAATAGCTGAAATCCAGCCGTACTTATTGCTGCACAGTTCATTGAAATGTGTATTGTAATAAAAAGGTTATTATTAATAGATTAGTTATTTAATACATTCTCTTCCAGTAATTACCACCAGCCAGTGGCTCGGTGCCTGTTGTATTGAGAAATTTTGTGTGAAGCCTAATTACTAGGGATGTGACATTGTGCATATTGCATATATGCACTCCTCTGCATATATTTCAAGAGCATATAATATGCACGTGTGCATATATGCTAACCGAGAAATATGCACTTCTTGGTCAATTTTTAACATGTAAATGTTTAATCTATGCCGGTATCTTCTGGACCCCTGCATAGAAAACGATTTTAACTGTGGACCCAAGTAAATTTTATCAAACTAATTATTCAAATTTAAAAGTTGGTAGGCGGAATATTGAAACTACAAATGTATTAATAAATAATATGACACTTGGTATTTAGTAAATATTAGTAGTTATTGATAAATAAATGAATAGGTTCAATTATTTTAGAGAGTTGTACCATAGTAAACAGAATAGTACCTTCTCTGTACTGTGTGTGGTTGTACTACTAAAAAAATATCAAAACTTTTTTTTTGTTGACACTTTTGTTGCCAAACTTTAACATAAGGTTGCATTCATCGGAATAAACACTTGTTATTCTATGAAGGTATGGTCTAAAATGCTTAGTTAAAGAGTTACAAGGTTAGGAAAGTAGTATCTGTACCATTTAGGTATTATTATTAGTTAACTTCGTTTTTTAATGTTGCAATAAGAAACAAAACATTTTAAAAAGTAATTATTAGGAGCACAAGAAACTTAATCTTATATTAAGTTACATGTTTACAAAATGTGTTCAAACTGCTGCCCATTCGTTACGATGCAGGCGTTAAAACGTTAGTCCAATGATTGGCGGACTCGAGCAAAGACACCAGGAGTGTCACGAATCCTTGCGGGACAAACGTTTCAACTCTTTTGTTCTGGAAATATATATTTTCTTTATATCAGATAAATATTAAGTTATCATTAGTAGCTATATAGTTATGCAAACATTTTGGTCATTTTTTATTTAGGTACTATTTGAATTCATTCTTGAGTGAAAATGTTAACCAACGTAAAGTCGTTTCAGTCAGAGTGCCAGTCTTATGTTATAGAGGTACTCACGTCTAACTCCTGACAATCCTCACCTCAAAATACTGTAGTATAGACCCCAACCTTGATGTAAGTTATTTTAGAAATCAAATAATCCAGATAGATAGATAGCATTCACTTTTATTTGTATTTTTCCATTGTTTCATTGCTTTATAAATGTATAAATACCTAACTCAGTTGTGCCTAGAACAGAACCTATAACGTCAAATACCTAATTCTTTAATAGTTTGTGTCATCATCACATTCGTTAATAATTATTGATAATATTTCAGTCTTCATTTACATTGATCTCTTCTAAGTTTTTGTATTAGGTAGTATCCCTTTCTTAAAAGAGATTTCATAGAAAACTTTTAATTTTCTCTTCACTCGTAGAAAATAATACCTATTTGTTTGGCAGACTAATCTATTTCTCAAAATAGGTTTTACGGTATTTAATGTTAAGTTGTATTAAATATATTTTATATATTAATATATAATACCTAGTAATAATGGTTAAACGATTAAATCATTAATGTATTATTAGTTAAGCTCTTTCTTTATATAATGTGATCATTTTTCTTTTTCTAAATAAATAATGTTATTTCAGTTACTGTACACCAGACAGACGTCTACAATATATGTGCTTTTCTCCGAACCTGTTTTATTCACAACACGGCTTCGGCAGAAACGCGGAGTCCCGCGACAGCTTTCATCGCAACAAATGGGCGGCAAATTGAACACATTCTGTAAACTTGTAACTTAATTTTAGATAATGTTTCCGGTGCTCCTAAAAATTACTGTTGAAAATGTTTTGTTTCTTTTCGCAACATTAAAAAAACAGATACTACTTTCCTAACCTTGTAACTCTTTAACTAAGCATTTTAGACCATACCTCCATAGAATAAAAAGTGTTTATTTCGACGAATGCAACCTTATGTTAAAGTTTGGCAACAAAAGTGTCGGACACCCTGTATACACCCCTTGACTAAAGTAATAAACGGAATGTGATATTTGAATGTTGGATGTTTAGAACTTTAGAAGACTGAATTTGGCTGAATGAAACATTTGCTCCTTTTGTTTCTTGTGATATAGAACTGGTGTTTTCCCAGTAAAAATATACATTAGCAGATAATAGAAGAAGATTCACTGTTGGAAACCTGATATACCATTTAACAATAAAGTTCATTCCACTGCTTGAAATTGAATGTGTATATTTGAAATTGACTTACTATTAAAAAAGTCTAAATTTGAAACAGCTTTGTTATATTTTGTTTTCACAGTAAAAATAAAAACTTGAGATTACACCTTCGATTTTTTGTAAGCTTCATTCAAACCACCAAAGTACAATTATATTCAAAACATCAACTATATACAAATTTATTTTATTTTAAATTCCGTAATTAACTTTGGGCATGTAATATGCATACTATATTGAATAATTTCTGGCATATAATATGCATATTTCCAATATGCATTTTTGTTCAGCAGATATGCACATTGACTTTTTGCATATAGGTATATGCATATTTCCGATATGCATTTTGGTTCAGCATATATGCACATTGACTTTTTGCATATACTGTATATGCATATTTCCAATATGCATTTTGGTTCAGCATATATGCATATTTGACTTTTTGCATATTATATGCAGAAATAGGCATATAATATGCTGCATATCGCGTCAAAAATTATGCATATTTTATGCTGCATATTGTCACATCCCTACTATATACTAATTTCACTCGTCTCAAAAGTGGTGTAACGAAAGAAGGCATCAAGACACCCACTCGTCAATTCATTGACTTCAATAAAAATGAGGAAGTCACTGTGAAGACCTGGTCAATACTTTTACTTCAATAATTATGAGTTTGATTCATAATCTCGAGTTGAAATCATCTGTCGCTCGAGGACTAGCTAGTGCTTGCTCTGGACACTCCCAAAGCAAAAAAAAGAGGGAAAGTGGGTGTAGAAATGGTATCTCTGTCGAAGGAAACTAGGATATACATATACACAATGGCTGAGTGTATTAAGGGACGACGAGTCAATGGATTACACGATTTCTTCAGAATAGATGCGAAATCCTACGATAAATTCTTGAATTTAGTGATGCTGATGATTTAATAAAAAAAATATTACCATGCGAGAAGATATAGGTATATAAACGTCGATTATCTCCTTCGTTCTTTTACGCTCACTTTAATTCTTCTTTTCAGCCATAATTATGTTGAGTTCAGTGAAATAAGTTTTCCGAAAAATTGATATATTCAACTTTTGCTCAACGCTCATATATAATATTTCTGAGTTTCAATGTTTATAAGTGAAAATATAATGATGTTATCCCCATAGTCCCAGGTTCAAATATTTGTGTATTTTACATCATTACTCATTTATGCGAATTGAGACGCTTGTGTGAACCTAGTCTAGTACAGGGGACATTGCTTCATAATTCCATCATCCATTTAATTTGTTTTAAATTCATTTTTCAGCCCAAAGAAATTAATGTCAATGACTGGTACATAGTATACGTAAGTACGACCTGTGCTTCGCCAACAAAATCACCTTAATTATTAGTACTTAATACGCAAATAGTATTTACTTCATCGATTGAAATACCTTCTTTTAGTTGATTCATTTTTTGCAGCTTACTTTCTTACTTATAGTAGCTTCGTTCTATATTGTGCAGCAATAGAAAAGGTTTACTAACACGCCAGGTTAAATGAATATACTTGTATATTGGCGTAGCGTACTAAAGAATAATAGAAATATAGAAATCTTCTAACAGATAAATCTAACTGTACTGAGCCGTTTTCCATTTGCACCCCAAATGCTATCGTGCACGCACTGAGGGCGTCAGGGAACGCACTGAGTGCGTCAGGGCGCGAGAAAACCGTTTCCATTTGTACCCCAAATGTCTAGGGTACAAATGGAAAACGATTTCAACGCCCGAAATCTTGGGCGCCCTGAGATTTCAACACCCCAAAAAAATAGCAGGTACGTGCACTGAAAACTCGGTGCGTGAGGTCACGTGATGTAAACAAACGGCCATATTGAATGAATATTTGTGATTATTCTATAGTTAGTGAATAAGAATAAATATACAAACGATTGTTTTCTTAATTTGGGTTTATTTAATTGTAGAGCCAACTTGTCTTTAATTATGTAATTATTAAAAAAAATTATAATTTCTTTTAATTTTTGCCTATAGGTACCTATTTAATTATTTTTATTAGTTAATTCCTGCACATGACCATCAAACCAGAGGATATAGAATAATTTTACCGAGAATTAGATTAGAGCTAGAAAGAAATTTCACTATTTTTAGATCTATCGAAGCTTTTAACAATTTACCTGAATTTTTATGTAACCCTATGTCCAACTACAGTTTTAAAAAAAAATATAGAAAATATTGTCTTAACCGTTATAACCCTAGTCCTGTTTAATATGTTTTTACTTTGTATTTGTTACTTTTAATATTGACTTATGCAGACCGGTAACTTAGGTAGATTTTATATTTTTAGGTAGATTTATATTTTTGAATCGGTATTCTATTTTTAGGTAGATTGTATATTTTTAGAAATGTATGATATTTTTAGTTAGATTTTATATTTTCAGATTCTACAAGTCATACTAGACTTTTAAAGAATCAAACTGTTTGTATTTTAAAATTGTATTACTTTTATTTTGTATTTTAACGTGAACAGAATTTCATTATTATATATATTTTTTTTAATTACCTATTTAATTATTTTAAATTAAGTATTTAATTATTTTAAATTAAGTATTTAATTATTTTAAATTAAGTATTGAATTATTTTAAATTAAGTATTTAATTACTTTAAATTAAGTATTTAATTATTTTAAATTAAGTATTTAATTATTTTAAATTAAGTATATTTAATTATTTTAAATTAAGTATTTAATTATTTTAAATTAAGTATTTAATTTTTTAAAATTAGGTATTTAATTTTTTTAAATTAGGTATTTAATTATTTTAAATTAGGCATTTAATTATTTTGAATTAACTATTTAATTATTTTAAATTACCTATTTAATTATTTTAAATTACTTCAATTATTTGTTTGTTTACATTTGAGATTGCGATCGGGTGTCACCAGATGGCGCTGCAACGGTTTCCATTTACACCCCAGTTTTATGGCGTCAGGGCGTACACTAAATTTCGTGCACGCACTGAAACTGGGGTGCAAATGGAAAACAGCTCTGGTAATCATTGAAGCCTGTATCAAATACAGAACAATGTAAGTGAATTTTTAAATTAATTTTAACCCGGGTAGGACTATTTACCGAATGGAACCTAATGGAACCTAATTGAACAGAATGGAACCTAATGGTTTAGCCGAATAGAGGTGGTTAGGATCAAGGGTAGGATTCCATTCGGTATTCCATTAGTTTCCATCAGGTTCCAAAAGGTTCCATTCGGTTCCTTTCGGTAAATACCTAGTCCCAGGACTATTTACCGAATGGAAGATATTTTTCCCCGAATAGAGGTGGGTAGGATCAAGGGTAGGACTCCATTCGGTATTCTATCAGGTTCCATTAGGTTCCATTAGGTTCCATTAGATTCCATTAGGTTCCATCATTTTCAATCAGGTTCCATTAGGTCAGGGGCGTATCTAGGATTCGGTCAAGGGGGGGGCACTTTTCAAAAAATTTAACGTTTCTGAATAAAATCTACGGATAATTCCTCAGACTGGTCAGTTATTTGATTATTTTAATTGCTTTGAACATGCTTATACTGTGTTCCGTCAGAAGCGTCATTTTTTAAATTGCGAAATGGGAGGACGTCATTATGTTCATAAAGTATAAAGAATGGATTTTATCCTATTAATATTAGCATTAGCATTTTTTCTTAAACCTTAAAAATGTTCTTCAGTTTGAAAAGAAATGCATCATCCTGTACTCTGTAGTTTGCCAAACACCTTCTTCTTCAACAGTACGCCGAAAATTCATGCTTCACTCCATGACAAGTGGAAGGGCGGATAAATCTTACCACCTGAAAAAGTTCACAAGACTTCGTGGTCTTTTCAATGAAACTGGTTCTATTCACGAGAAAAGCAAATGATAACAAAACCAAAAAGAACAGAAACAGTGATTCAGGAGATGAAGAGTTTCTATGATGAACCCCCCAGATCCCCCAGTTTCTCAGCAGATTTCACCAACCATAACTCCGTTGTGGAGGATCGCCAGGTACACTAATGAAAATCCCTGAAATATCAACGGAATAAATGATATGTATGATGCTAAGGTAATATCTTCGTTGCCATTATTAATTGAATGGATATAATCTTTCATGCATTCCTTGATGAAGATGGCAACTTGTCAATGGTGTTTCATATCTCAGATTGCTCCAGGACATTATTTGGTGCTAGTTTGCTATGCGATCTGATCATCAATTACTGGTTTAGCATGCGATCTATTTAGAATTTATTAGCAAATATAAACGATACAAACAGGTATACGAGATACCAAATATATATATATTTTATTTCCTTAAATAATTATATACCATTTACATATGCAAAGCCTTATTATGGAAATACTTCAAGAAAATATCGTTATATAAACTACATCCTACCAAACTTATTTGAATATAAAGTACAAATAAGCAATTAATATATGATTTTTTCTTTTACTTTTAATGCATTGTGACAATATCATCTCGTCTATATTGTTTGTTTTGTATCACAGTTACTTAAAAAGAAAAATTATCAAAATTGTTAAAATAAAAATACTAATGCATTATCAGATCACATTAACCTCACAGATCGCATAACAAACTAGCACCCCTTAATTGGGACATACTGCAACTCGTTCTTCACTTTGGTGGATGCAAGACGGCGCTCCACCACATTGAACAAATGCAGTTCTAGAATTTCTCATTGAAAAGGTTAGAGGTCGATTCATTAGCAGAAGAACGGAAAATTCCTGGCCAGCACACAATCAATATCTCAACCCTTTGGATTTTCACTTCTTGGCTGCTGCACAAACTCGAGTTTATAAATGAAAAAGAATATTCCATTGTGTCTCGTATACAAAGTGTTCAAAGTTTCGCTGAAAGATATAACCTGGAGACCCCTGAGAAATTTGAAAGAATGTTTCGAATTTGTTTCGTTCTGTTTTCAGGCTGGAGGAGGTCATTCTCAACAACTTCTGTAGGGCCACAGGATATGTGGTTCATATGATATAGCCATATATATAGGACAATAAATGATTAATAATAATACTTTCTTTTTCATCAACGTGGTGTATCTATGATGACAATTGATGCATTAGAAGTGCTTCTAATTTGCAATTTAAAAATGTCGTTTCTGATGGAACACAGTGTGTCAGTGGATGTACTGTATAGTCCATAAGCTGTATTTAAAGTCTAATAGACTGATAGTTATTAACTTTATCATAATATTCAATTATTGGTTGCAGCAAAAATAATCAAAACCGTACTGCTACACTGTGTTCCATCAGATAACGTAATTTTTTAATTGCAAATTAAAAGCACTTAAAAATAAGTCAAATACCATTATAGATGCATCACTTTGTAGGAAAAGATAGGATTTTTTATTATTATTCAACATTTATTGTCTTATATCATATGAGGCACATCTCCTGAGGTCCTACCCAAGTTGTTGAAAATGATCCCCTCCGATGTGAAGACAGAACGATGCACGCTTCAGAACATTCTTGCATATTTTCTTGAGAGTTTTATTGTTATATTTTTGAACGGAGATTTGAACACATTGTATAAGAGACTCATTGGGATCTGTTTTTTTATATATATAAACTTATAAACTCGAGTTTGTGCAGCAACCCATATGCGAAAGTCCAAAGAGTTGAGATGTGGACTGTGTGCTGACCAGGAATTTTATTTCCGTAATTCTGCTAATCACTCGACCTCGAAACTTTTCCTTAAATTCTAGAGCTGCATTTGTGCAATGTGGTCTTGCATCCACCAAAGTGAAGAAGTTGCAGGCTGGGCCAAATAATGTGATGGAGCAATCCGAGTTTTGAAAACCAATAACTGGTAACAAGTTGCCATATTCGTTAAGGAATGCTTGAACAATTGGAACCATTCCATTAATAATTGCAACGAAGATCATTACCTTTGCATCATACCTATCATTTGTTTTCCAGATAATTCGAGGATTTTCATTCGTATTTTTTGATGGAGGCAAATTAACTTCTCGTCTGTCCAAACGATTCAATTGGCAATGTTGGATGGTTGCTGCAGAATCCACTCACAAAATCGCTATTTATGTGGTTTTCATTAATGGTCGAACTGAAGTTCAATGATTAAAACGTAAACTAAATGAATGTATCACGATCCTCCACCACGTGGTTTTGGTGTGGATGAAATATGTTGAAAAGCTTCTCAGAGAGAAAAACTAGAGGTTTCTTCAAAGAAACTTCACCTCCTGAATGCAGTTTGTGTTATTTTTTTTTTCATTTGCTTTTTCTTGTGGATAGAACCAGTTTCATTGCATAGACCACAAACTCTTGTGAACTTTTTCAAGTGGTAAGATTTAGCAACCCTTCCATTTATCTTGAGAAAGCATGAATTTTCGGCGTAAGCTGTTGAAGAAGAAGGTGTTTTGGCAAACTAAATTATACAGGACGATGCTTTTCTTCTCAAATTGAAGAACAATGCTAATATTAATAGGGTGATAGAAATCCACTCTCTATGAACAAAATGGCTTATACCTAATACGACTTGAAGCAATTTAATTTCTCCCATTTCGCAATTTAACAAGGACGATTTTGATAGAATACTGAGTTCAACCATGACAAAAGCAATTTAGAATAATCAAATAATTGACATTTCTTCAATTTTGAGGATTAATCCATAAATTTTATTTATCCGTAGATTTATTTTTAAAAAGTTCACACCTCAAGGGGGGGGCATCTGCCCCAAATGCCCCCCCCTTGTATACGCGCCTGCATTAGGTTCAATCAGGTTCCATTAGGTTCAATCAGGTTCCATTAGGTTTAGTTATGTTTCATTAGGTTTTATTATGTTCTATTAGGTTCCATTAGTTTCCATTAGGTTCCATTCGGTAAATAGTCCACCGTTTTAACCCCTTCTAAGAATAGTTACCTAAGTTAAGATGATGCAATTTTGTATTATCTCATTTATAAAATAATAAAAATGATAACCAGTATAGTTAGATTTATCTGTTTATAACATACTAGGTACTTGAACAGGTTGAACTTTTTATTATGGAATAGTACTAGGTACACGGTACACCCATAGTTAATAAGTAGAGATGTACCTATACTAAGTTTCAAATTCATTGACTGTGAATTTGATCCGGTCTTCAGAAACGATGTAAGCAAATGATGTCACACAAATTGGTATCTTTTCTTTCAATTGGTATCTTTTTATTCAAAAAATAAACTTTCACTAAATATTGAATAAGTTTTTCCTTTGTCTCTCTGTTTTAGGAAAAGAGGACAAAAGGAGTAAGGCTATCTTTTACATTTTAGTGATATGATGGTAGGATTTTAAATTCTTTTTTATATACATAGGTAACATAGCTAGCTTTAAAGGGAGGGAATTTATTTATATATTTAGTAGCTATTGTATACATAATATACATATATGTACTTGTTAAGTTTTTAATAAATAATATGATCCTCCATGAGTCTTAGACAATGAAATTTAATTTTTGCTTTTATAGTTTTAATCTTTTTTTTAATGAGCAACCACAATCTTCCTAAACTGGGGTTTTAACTTTGTTTTAAGCCCGGACGTCAATAACTAAGATAAAAGTGACTTGGAATCTTTTTTTTTTGGAGTGCTAATTTACATAGCTCTACTCCAGACGACAAGTCATACAACAACAACAACAAAATCAGGTGAAATAATGTCAAAATGAGAATTAGGTATATAAGTGCGTCAAATAAATAGAATAGTATGTCAAATTGTCAAGAAACAATATGCTTTGTTAGCTTCTAATACCTAGATAACCTTTACCTATATATTTAATACCAGGCTGACACTTTTAAGTTGGCTTATTGTTAAACTGGTAAAATGTAAGTTGGCACCTGCCACCTAGTAACCTCTTGTAACTACAACGAAGCACTTCTTGAATGACACTTAGGTAGGTATGTCTAATTGGCTTAAAATTTTGAATTATTTCTTATGTTCCCATGTTAATTTTGGCTTGAAATCTTCAAAAAATGATCCAAATTGGCTTGGCTCAAAAATTTTGTGAAATTTTGGCTCAAAAGTTGGCTTACAAAGTTACAATCCTAACTAATTATTTTCCAGTCTGCAGGAACTGGTAAAGTGTTCATAGAGATCTTCTATTCTGTTTGTAGCAAAATTAATGTATGTAAATATAGGGATTAGTTCAGAAGTCCACTCTGGAAAATACTCAAAATAGGCAAATAGCTTAGGCAAAGTAAAATAGTATGGCTTATAAACTCTCCATTTGACTGACTACCTATTCATTTCCAACTATTTATTGCTATGTTTCCATAAATTTTTGGTCGATAAATTGGGAACTGTTTGTAAATCGATAACATCAGCCAATTTATGGGTGGATTTTTTCAGCTTTTTGAGAAAGTCAGACGTCAGTGGGATTTTCATTTTGTGCACCAAATACAGACAGTGGCTTAGGCATTTATATTCTGAAAAATTATGTTTAGAAAACTAGATATTCAAAATTATAATTAGCTAAATTAATAATAATAAAGGTAATTAATAAATAAATTATTAATAACATAATAATTGAATCATTAATAAAATAATAATTTGATTATTTATGAAATAATACCTAAATGACTTAATTAAATAATTATTAACATTGTAAAGGTGCAATTAAGCTTCAACTGAGATTGTCAATTATCCCCTTCTGTTGTTTTATTAAATATTAAAATTATGGTATCATTACTATCATAGATAATTAAAATAAATAAATACAATAAATTGTAAATTAAATAGAAATATATTATTAAATAATTAAATATACTTGCATTGACTTATTTAATAGCATGATATACTTGTTATAACATCAGTTAGATGATTATTCTTATCTATTCTAATAATCTATACTAATAATTTCCCACGTGTGTTTATTTATTTATTTGGTGTCCGCTTTTATTCGACGGGTATTGAACATGAAGAATGTATCTATGATACGCACGGGAATATATTGACTTGATATTTAAATTGTTTTTATTCAATTCTTGTGTGCATTCTATCTATAAAATAAAGTATCAGCTTATGCAGAAAGTTAAATTTTAATTGAGTTAACTGAAAGAACCTAATAACGAGTAATAATATTGAAGACCTGTTATTTTTAACGGGCAAATACACTAGTTGTAAATAAAATTGCAATTCTTTTTCCATTTCTTGCAAATGAAATAGTAGTAAAAATGTTCAAACCAATTTTTTGCTAGAAACCACGAGATGAATATGCGATATGACTGCTAAATTGTAACTAAGTAATAAGTAACCAGGTACTTGCCACAATTTCTATTAAATTGTTGTTATTTAATAAAATAACAGAAGGGGAAGAATAGCTTCGACGATTTCAGTCAAAGCTTAAGTGCACCTTTACTAATAAAATAATAATTGAATTATTAAAAACATTATTAATTATTCACTATTTAAAATTATTGAATCAGAAATTATTAATTAGCACCATTGCCAGATGTTACAGTTGTCACACTGCACACAGTCATACATGTAAGACCCTTCACTGTGTTATTTTGAGTGCTATATATCTCAATATTAAACAACTAAAAAGTGAGCTACACATGTGACCCATTGGGCATCGATTGTCGTAATAGTGTACTATATTGCCATATGAACCACCTATGGTTCATATAACACAAATATGACACAACCGAGGATGAATTTTCTGGTTTATTAAGACAGTGCTGATGTGATACATTGTGTTGGAAGCTTTAAGAGTGTTTTATTTGGTGATTTACGGTTCTAGACTTATAATGCAGTATAAAAGGTGATCCACCTATGGGTCATTGCGCAACTATTTATTAATTACAGGTTTAAATGTGTATTGACCAAATACTACATGGGGAATGTGTTAAATTTATTAAAAAAATTATGTGTAACTGATAATTAAAATTTAATATCAAAATAAAATTATTTCAGTTTGTATGAACCACTCAAAATTCTAAAAAGGTCACAACTCAAATGGGAAATGGATCCTCCAGAGAAAGAGGAAGATAATGTGGTTTTTGAATTTTGGAAAAGGACATTGGAAGAAAGTGGTGAAAATTTCTGTCCAAAGGAATTGATTGATGCTTATTTATCGAAGGAAATTAAGCAAATTATGAGTGATACTCTTAGTCATTCTGGAAATATCTGCAACAATGCAGAGGAGGCAGATAAATCTGTACCTGACAATGAACAAGTCCAAAATGTTTCAACATCTCATCTTCCTTCTTTTGTTGGTGGAAAATCCAAAGATCATCTACAGTCTACTAATTGGTCTAATGCAAGTGAAAACACAGAAAATCTTCCAAAATCTTCAGTTTATGTACAATTTGGAGGAAAGGTGTTACCCCTTGAAGATGAAGGAATAAAGGTGAGCATCATCTTATTTAAGTTTATAAGGCAATAGCTAATTGTCAGTATATTTATTTTATAAATGAACTGATATATATATCTGTGTCTGGTATCAATCTTCTTATTTTATATGTTCTATGTGCTCTATATGGAATTAACCTCTATTTTATTGTTGTATCTGGAAATATCTTGTTAGCTTATGCTGTACATATCTATATATATATCTTCTACTTTAATGTTCTAACTGGAAATATCTTCTATTTTAATGTTCTAACTGGAAATATCTTCTACTTTGATGTTCTAACTGGAAATATCTTCTACTTTGATGTTCTAACTGGAAATGTCTTCTACTTTGATGTTCTAACTGGAAATATCTTCTACTTTAATATTCTAACTGGAAATATCTTCTACTTTAATGTTCTAACTGAAAATATCTTCTACCGGGTGACCAATAAAAAACTGGTCGAAAGTAAATGCTTATAACTCAAAAAGTAATTGGTATAGAAAGATGAAACAAATATCACATAGAATAGAATATTTTCAAGTTTTATTTGTTATCAAAGATATTGAAAACTATTGAATGAGGGATACAGATATATCAATTAAACATAATGGATATTTCGTCAACACATTTTAATCAACCCTCATGAATCATTATGACTATTGAACTTTTGAATAGCGTGTTTTCATTGCTAAACATTATCATTTAAGCTGTTCTGCAACTAAAGTCAAGAGAAAATATGCCAATCAATACAACAAGGATATAAACATTAAAATGTTTATAAAAATTTGTTCAATAAATGGACAAGAAATGAAGTGTTTGCACTTGGCGAAAGTGACAGTTCGGGGCGATTTGAGTTCGCATATTCCATGCATGCATATGGTCCATATTTATTTAAAATGTAGAGACTGAAAATGTTTGTTCTGTAAGCACTGACGAATACATTGAAACGTTGAATACTGTAATGACTGACGAAAATTATCTTGACTTTTGGTTCCATTAGGACACTGCAACTGCCTACACATTCTTGTCTGCAGTAGACTGATTGAAAAATCACTTCGAGGACAAGATTATATATATCGCACCGAACTGTTTTCTCTGTCCAACTAAGCACCTTGACATTTCACCTTCGATTTCATTTCTGATATATGTTAATGAGAAGGTATTTAAATTGAAACCAAACATGAGTGAAGACTTGAAGCAAGGAATATGTGAAGTAACCAGAATATATTAGTTGCAGTAATCGCTAATTTTGAAAGAAAAAAATTAATCTCTGTATTAAGCACAGCGGTAAGAATTTCAAACACTTATTACATACTGAATAAAACTTGAGAATATACTCTTTTATGTGATTTTTGTTTCACTTTTCTGCACCAATTACTTTTGAAGTTATAAGCATTTACTTTAGACCAGTTTTTTATTGGTCACCCGGTACTTTAATGAGCTAACTGGAAATGTCTTCTACTATAATGTTCTAACTAGAAATATCTTTAATTTTAATGTTCTAACTGGAAATATCTTCTAATTTAATGTTTTAACTGGAAATATCTTTAATTTTAATGTTCTAACTGGAAATATCTTCTAATTTAATGCTTTAACTGGAAATATCTTTAATTTTAATGTTCTAACTGGAAATATCTTCTAATTTAATGTTTTAACTGGAAATATCTTTAATTTTAATGTTCTAACTGGAAATATCTCTAATTTAATGTTTTAACTGGAAATATCTTCTTATTTCATTCTTTCTAAAAACTCTGTTCAAAGAAATTGATTGATGCTTATTTATCGAAGGAAATGAAGCAAAATATGAGTGATACTCATAGTCATTCTGGAAATATCTGCAATAATGCAGAGGAGGCAGATAAATCTGTACCTGACAATGAACAAGTCCAAAATGTTTCAACATCTCATCTTCCTTCTTTTGTTGGTGGAAAATCCAAAGATCATCTACAGTCTACTAATTGGTCTAATGCAAGTGAAAACACAGAAAATTTTCCAAAATCTTCAGTTTATGTACAATTTGGAGGAAAGGTGTTACTGCTTGAAGATGAAGGAATAGAGGTAAGCATCATCTTATTCAAGTTTATAAGGCAATAGCTAATTGTCATTATATTTATTTCATAAATGAACTGATATATATATCTGTGTCTGGTATCAATCTTCTTATTTTATATGTTCTATGTGCTCTATATGGAATTAACCTCTATTTTATTGTTGTATCTGGAAATATCTTGTTAGCTTATGCTGTACCTATCTATATATATATCTTCTACTTTAATGTTCTAACTGGAAATATCTTCTATTTCAATGTTCTAACTGGAAATATCTTCTATTTCAATGTTCTAACTGGAAATATCTTCTATTTCAATGTTCTAACTAGAAATATCTTCTACTTTAATGTTCTAAATGGAAATATCTTTTACTTTAATGTTCTAACTGGAAATATCTTCTATTTCAATGTTCTAACTGGAAATATCTTCTATTTCAATGTTCTAACTGGAAATATCTTCTATTTTAATGTTCTAACTGGAAATATCTTCTATTTCAATGTTCTAACTGGAAATATCTTCTATTTTAATGTTCTAACTGGAAATATCTTCTATTTCAATGTTCTAACTGGAAATATCTTCTATTTCAATGTTCTAACTGGAAATATCTTCTACTTTAATGTTCTAACTGGAAATATCTTCTATTTCAATGTTCTAACTGGAAATATCTTCTACTTTAATTTTCTAAATGGAAATATCTTTTACTTTAATGTTCTAACTGGAAATATCTTCTATTTCAATGTTCTAACTGGAAATATTTTCTATTTCAATGTTCTAACTGGAAATATCTTCTATTTCAATGTTCTAACTGGAAATATCTTCTATTTCAATGTTCTAACTGGAAATATCTTCTACTTTAATGTTCTAAATGGAAATATCTTCTATTTCAATGTTCTAACTGGAAATATCTTCTATTTTAATGTTCTAACTGGAAATGTCTTCTACTTTAATGTTCTAACTGGAAATATCTTTAATTTTAATGTTCTAAATGGAAATATCTTCTATTTCAATGTTCTAACTGGAAATATCTTTTACTTTAATGTTCTAACTGGAAATATCTTCTATTTCAATGTTCTAACTGGAAATATCTTCTACTTTAATGTTCTAAATGGAAATATCTTCTATTTCAATGTTCTAACTGGAAATATCTTCTATTTTAATGTTCTAACTGGAAATGTCTTCTACTTTAATGTTCTAACTGGAAATATCTTTAATTTTAATGTTCTAAATGGAAATATCTTCTATTTCAATGTTCTAACTGGAAATATCTTCTACTTTAATGATCTAACTAGAAATGTTTTCTTATTTCATACTCTATCTGGAAATTTCTCCAATTATCTCCAAGACACATAAAGACAGATAAAGCGTATTATATTGGTTGATAACTAAATTTGAAGTTACAAACAATGTAGTTTGTAAAGGTGGCTACACAAATATTGATACTGTGGAGACTCTATTTTACTGAGTAGTATGCTTATAGCTGATAAATATAGACTTTATTAGTTATATGATGTATCAATCATTATTGACTATTTATCTTCTTCACTTTCAGTGGATTTATGTTCAACCCGATGTGCCCATCCCTATAATTTTTGAGAATATTCGAAAGAATTCCAACATCAACTTGAAAATTGTGTGAGCAAATACATGGTACCTAATATTTATTTACAATAATAAACTTGAATTGATCTAACTATATATTTTTACCTTTTTCAGATATGATAAAATCAGTCATCAAAATTTTGATGTGAAGTGTTTTCACAATTGTCCAAGTGATTACCAAAAAGGTCACGAGAAAGACTTTGAACTAAAAATAGGTCAAACTATAACAAAGGATTTCTTGTCCAAGTTTTATCACAGTTTTTCTGTTGAGAATGAAGATGGTCTAACCTTCCATAAAGGGCAGTGTGACATTCCTGTAGAAGATGGAGGCAATAAGAGATTGAATTTGAGACCAAGATGCAAGAACAGCTGTTTCCCCTCCAAGGAATTTGGCACTGATCGCAAGCTAATTATATCACTTACAGTTGATGGCAGGTAAGTCTATTGACTCTCACTTCTCTGTAGTATTGTTTCTAAACACAATGTATAGCTAAAACTTATTTGATTTTCCATTAAAAAGAACTGGTTTTAATAGAAATTGAATGTTGATTTAACACAAATTTTATGAAGCGTCGAATTTTATTCTGTCGCACTCAGAGTGTCGGGGTAATTAATCTCAACCGTTTTTAACAGTGAAGGAGTAATAATTTTGGAAAACCTATTGCACCATTGAAAAAATCGCAATTTTTTCTATAAATATAGTAACTTTCATTCATTTTCGTTGAATGAAACTTTAAAATAATTTGGAGTAAGCAGTAGAGTATTTTTTTTTCACCCTATAAGAACTTTATTTCAGATTTTTTTTAAGAAAAATCCCGCAACTTCAACACTGGGTTGGACAATTATGTTTGAAACCCCACCGAAATTTACATGAACACAATAAAATATGCCATCAAAATGTAATATAAACGGCTTTAAAAAATATGCACAATTAAGGTAGTTACAGCCTTACAAGTTAGTATCGTACTGCAATTATTTACTCCAAAAGTGCGAGGCAATTACCCCAATACTCGGTAATAGTCAATCGTGTAGTTTTTTAATAGTAAATAACGAATCAGAAGAGATAAATTGTTGACATTTGGTACACATCATTATCAAACTGATATCTTAAGATGGTGTAAGTATGAAGTTTCTACCTTTCTTAGTTTTTGTGGTAGATCATAGTTTGCGGGAAAGTGCGATGGAATACTTCGGTCGACTCAATAGCTCAATTTCCTCAAAAAATAATTTAAGTATTTTTTTTCTATTTTTTTTTCTATTTTGAGTCTTAGCATAGATGCCTATATTTATTTCTTGCAATCAAATTTCAATTACTTTTTTTAGAAGTGATGCGTATTTGGAGAAAGTGTATGCTTTGCATGTAAGAGACAGACCTGATAGAGATATCAAAAACAAGAACAATAAGAGATGTCGAGATCAAAACACCGGTCAGAAGAAGAGGAAACTAGAGGATAGGTAAGGGAATTGCAGGAGGTAGCTAATTTTCTATTTTAGTGTAGCTATATGAGAAAAGCACCATAATGTAGATAATATGACTCTTTGATTTTCTAACCACATTAAATTATTCTCCACATTAGTACAGTTTGTATTATGTTTTGCTTTTAACAGTTGATTCCAATAGACTTCCTGTTCATTTACAGACATTTTTGTACAGACTATTCCCGAAGTCGTGCTCCATGTAGATTTTTACATAAACAACTATAATAATAGATTTTATTGATCAGATGGTCAAATTGTTCTCCTGCTGCATAGACACCAGCTTTAATTTTCTATTTCACTCATATCAATTTAAATCTGAAACATGAAAATTAGTATATGGTTCTTCATAAAAATGTACATGATGCGCGATATTTGGGACGCACTCTATGATCTATTTGATCTTTATTTAGAATTTAGATAAACGGAAGAACGAAAATGTTCTGTCATTCTTTAATCTATTTCAAATGTTGTTTACATAGGGTTTCTCAATATTCATATCGATGTCACTAATTAATTTCCTTTTTATTTTCAGTGGCTGAGGAGTACATTTTATTTTATTTATCTCTGTCTATGTGGGATAGCTACTACAAATTTTTATGATTTTGGAAAATTTGTAATATTTTCTTTTATTGTGTTCGTACATATCTACTTATTCTATATATCTTCACCATTATAATTAGCTTTGTTATAAATTTTTAAATTAAATTTCCAGATTTCAATTTACTGTTTTTAATTGTTAAATATATAGAATGTTTTTGCTTTATGAATCAATTATATATTTTCAGTTCTAGTCAAATTGGATAGACTATTGGTTAATTCAATATAATAGATAGTTAACTTAAACTAAAGGACCAATTGAACGTGATATGGTTAGTCTGTAGCTAATTAATTAGAAGAAAGTTAAAGAAGAATATATTGATTATTATATTATATCCACAACTCAAAGATTGCTTTTTATTACACCACACTTCTAAAATTTATATTCTCATTATCTTGACGTGAATTCATAAATAACGAAATATGTATCGGAGAGAAGTACCTTAAATTTGGGGTAAGTAGATAATTACCTTTATTATTTATGAAGCAAATGAATCGATTCAACGTATTTGTGCTATGACTATCATAAATAGATTTTTCTCATTTATGTATTGATTAATAACGTACCTTTTTGCTGCGACCCGCTAGGACCCAGTCTAAGAACACCCCCTGATTGTTGTTATTGTTGGGGATTTTGCGAGACTAGTCACTACTCCTTCAATAGTCAACCGATTTGATTGAAACAAACTTCATATGATAGCCTAACTTATTTGCTACACTTTCTAGAGAAAAAAAGTTAAAAAATAATAATTTTAAATGTCAAAATTTTATAAAATATAATCGTATGGACTTGTAATTTTTTCCGATTTTGTCACTAAAATTGCTTATTCTTCTTCAATAATGAATCGATTTGGTTGAAACAAGCTTTAATATGTAGACTGGTGTATTTACTTCAATTTCTAGAGAATAGAATATTGAAAAATTAAATTTTAGTGGTCAAAAATTAGAAATTTGTAAGGACTTAAAATCTTTTCTGATGGTACCACTAAAATTGCTTCTCCTTCAATAATGATTCGTTTTACTTGAAACAAGATTTAATTGGTAGCCTGATGTATTTGCTAAATATTCTATAGAGTAGAATATTGAAAATTTAATTATTAGTACTCTAAATATTTAATTTTATATGGACTTGTTCATTCTTGTTCCTGGATTAGGTAGTGATTTTTCGTGGTTGAGAGAAGAGATTAAGGATTGATTAGGAAGTGTGCTATTCTCTGGATTGGGTGCAACTTTCTCTGGTTTGGATGCAACTTTCTCTGGTTTGGGTGCAACTTTCTCTGGTTTGGGTGCAACTTTCTCTGGTTTGGGTGCAACTTTCTCTGGTTTGGTTGCAACTTTCTCTGGTTTAGGTGCAACTTTCTCTGGTTTGGATGCTGTTTTAATATATTTACGTATAGATTAGTAATTTCATTCGATACGGACACAAAAGTTACTTCTCTTCCTATAAATCTATTTGCTCGAAAATAGCTATAATAGGTAACCCGTGCATTCACTAATATTTTTAGTAAGCAGAATTTTGCTAGTATAATCGTCATATAATAGTCGGTGATTAAAATTCTGTGTGAACTTGTTTTTCACTTGCTGGCACATAATATAGTTAGTTCTTCATCTTCTATAATGAACTGATTAGATTGAATCAAATTTCTAATGGTAGCTTTACTAGATTTATATGATCACTTCAGAGGGTAGGAAAGTGAATTATGAAATTTTCATTGACTGAGTGATTTTTCTGTGCCCCTGAAAAATTGCCATAGTCGCAGCTCTCCCCGGGGAGTATCACCCGGGGTGTTATGTCTTGTATAATAATTACTCAATAATTAACCTGTATAACTGTGGTTTATTATTGCTACGGTTGTGACGATATGCTTTTTAAAATCATAGATATGATTATCTTAGAATAAATGAAATGAAATTTCATCGAATAGTAGTTATTTTCCGCTGGATTAGAACAATTCAATACTGTTATATTTTCGGGACCTGTGATTTTAAAGCATATTGTTACAACTCTAATTATAACTAGCTATAGGTGATAGTTTTCAGTGAGTTATTTAATATCAATATTTTTTCTTTATTAATTGCTGAACAAGCTCTGTAATTTTTTTAGATAATATTCTTCCATTAAAAACAAGTGTATCTCACATTATTATAATATAAATCGATTGTCTCTCGATATTAATTTTTTTTATTTAAAGACCATATTTTCCTATAAAAAGCTGAGTTTTTCCTCCAACATTACTCCTCAAGTGCCTTTTTTATTATAGTAATGCGACTATTTATAGCTCTATGAAGCTTTTACGACCTAATTTATCGGCAGTTCTGAAGATATATCTTCTGTTAGAATTGTGACGCGATACAGTCCTCTTTTTATGATAATTTAGGATGCGTAATTGAAAGCTATTTAAAATTTGCGCAGTTTTCTCATATGTGTACATGTCGCTTATGCGTAATTTTAGGCAGTATATATTTATTTATAAACTTGTTATTTTCATAACCCAAAAAGTATTCAACAAAATTGCCTGAAATTTGGTGGGACGATTGGTCATTATCCAGGAACCAGTTTAACAGATTTTAAGAGCGAACAGGTCAAAGGCTAAGGTCATTTTGAAGTGGTGGTCAAGGTATGCGCTCTACGAGAACCCCTCACCTTCACAAATTTGCGGAAGATCGTATTTTATATGGCATTTATATATTTATCATCTTGTTATTCCCATAACTGAAAAAATGTTCAACCAAATTGCCTGGAATTTGGTGAGACGATTGGTCAATGTCCAGTGACCTGCTGGTAGAATTACGGGAGCGACCCGGTCTTAGATCAATGTCAAGTCTATCTACAACTCAAAAAGTATTCACCCGAATTGTCTAAAACTTGGTGGTGTCGATTGGTAATTTTCCAGTTACCAGCTTATAAGATTTTGGGATGGAACGGGTCAAAGCGGTGGCGAAGGTATGCGCTCTACTGAGTGCACGTAATCTAGTTAATATATGCATTTCACTTTATTTTATTCTAAGATATTATTACAGACAGGCCTCGCTTTAAAAGCACCCCGCTTTAGTAAAAGTGGTTCTTATTTCGAGTCATGTCTCAAAATAAGAACCGTTCGTAGACATAGAAAACGGAGACAATTGTTTGTGATTATTCCACGGTAACTATGGAAAACGTCAAAATTATAATCCAGATGAGGTTGTTCGAAGCAATTGGTTCAGAAATTCAACATGTCCCATTTTAGGGTTAGTCCCGTGCTATCGCACGGCTCCTTATTTTCGAATACGTAAAAATCTTTATATAATTATCATTATTTAACTTTTATTTCAATTATTCATGATACCAATTAGAATAGAAGTTAAATAATAATAACAATTATATTTTCTTTTCTGACGTGTCCAAATTGTAGAACCAACCAATAACTTGAAACTTTGTACCCTACTACCAAAAATATTTCACAGAGCATAAAATTGCTGTTTGTTCTATGTAAACGATTATTGAAATCTAAGTATCTAATAATTACTTACCTATACTGATTACTGAGTGAGAGTTAAGAAAATCTGTTGTCCCCAGTCGTTGATTTGGGAACCCAGTTTCTATTTTTAGTCAATAACTATACTGAGTGAGAGTTAAGCAATAGCATATATGGTTGGATTTTAAAACCTTTAATAGATTCACAACTTTAAACTTTCATCACAGTCTCAAACACTGGAACACTGTTTGATAATAGGTTCATATAGAACTCAAACTCTAAAACAAATTTTCTTTCTATAACTCACAAAAATGAGGTATGTAATCAAGGATCTCTTGTTACTTTTCTTCGCTTTAATTACCGTTTAGAAATTAAACTGAGTCGTGATTTTTTAACTAAAGCGGGGCCTGCCTGTATATTAAAGTATTCCTAGGTAGAGAATATATCACTATAAAATATTTCAAAATAGTTAACACATTCACATAGTCAATTAATGTTTAGCTACTGACTGCCCGAATGATTTTTTAGAATTCGTTATGCCTAGGTTAATTTCCCCATAGTTAATTTGTGCTCAAAATTCACAGAATTTGATGGAATTACTAAACCAATTTAATTGAGAAGATTCATACTCAAGGGGAAATCCATATTATCAGAGGTTATATAACTCAGCGTTGAAGGTATTTTTGGTTTCCAGCTTTCGAATCAAGTGGTGAGCCATTTGCCAAAATTATATCGCGTCTTGCAGGATGGTTAATTCCTAATTTTATGGTCACTTAACTGGCCATTTGGCGTCATTTGAATGGAGTAATGATATGACTGAAACAAAGTAAGGTTTTCAGCGTCCTGCAATCACTGCAACACTACCTCTCTCTAGTGTAGTTTATCATAACTCTGTGTTTCGAATAAAAAGATTTCTATTCATCATCAGGAGAAGGGTGGAAAATCTTGGCCTTACAATGAATTTTATGATCTATAGTTGTTTGTTGGATACCGTCTTTCTTTTTAAGCTATCTTTTTAATTTATTTTTATTAATTAGTCTAAAAAATGTTGAAATATGAAACCAAAAATTTAAAAAAATTGTAAGTACTTATAAGCTACTGCTGACAACGTGATAACTGAAGAAATCTTTCTAGTTGAAAGGTTGAAACCAAGTAAATCTTCAACACTGAGTTTAAATAACCTCTGATAACTAGACCCATACTTTCTATTAATTCACTGGATATCGAATGACTGACTACATGGAACAAAATTTGAAAGAATTCAAATTGTTTATTCCTTTCAGAATACCTTTGCCGCCGCTAATAAATGACCTCGAAGTTTAACCTGTTCGCAACCAATCGTCCAACTAAATTTCAATCAATTTGGTTGAATAATTTTTGAGTTATGCGAATAACAAGATGCCAACCAATTGAATAAATGTCGCCTAAAGCATTACCTTTCACAATTTGTGAAGGTAATGATATAGTCAAACTCTGAGTCCAATTAAGTTTTTAAAAATTGCTGGGACAACCTTCCTGAAAATAAAAAATAAACATTCAAGTTCACAAAAAATATTAGTCTACATAATTATATATCCTAATACATTTATTATTTGATTTTATATTAACAGAGAAATAAGCACTATCCATAATTTTTTTTTATCGCTACAAACAAAATTTCATGAATGGTTGCATGGATTAATTTGCTAAGACTTCCAATGGATATATTATTCCATTGATAAATACTGAGGTCTGTAAAGTCTACATGCTAACTGTAATTCCTTCCTCCCACCGAATGTCATATTATTATTGCATACCTACCTTGCGAGATATTATACTATTGGAGAGGATTAGGCCTATGCTTTCATGAAAAGAGTGTTTGGTGATGGAAAAGAGGAAGGATATTTTTCGTATTGGCATAAACAGATTATCAGGATTATCTATTTATAAACATGAATAAATTGTCAGGAATTTCGATGCATTCTCTTGAACAATAATATATTTCATTGAACAACAATAAGTGCATTTGAACAATAATAAATTGTCTTTAACAATACTAAATATGAAAAATAACCTTCCTCTCTCTTCCACAACCAAAGGACAATCCTCAATAGTAGAGTATCTTGCAAGGTATGCAATAATAATATGACATTCGCCAGAAGGAATTACAGTTAACAACAAGACTTTTACAGACCTCAGTATTTATCAATAGAATATTTATTCTGCCTGTGGCTTGGAAACAATGTGCGTGATAAAACTTCGCGTACAACTTTATGAATTGTAAATACAAAGAAAACTTTATAAAACTTAATTAGTTGAATAATGAAGAATGAGTAAATAATATTACTTATTTTTCATTGCAGAATAATAAGTAATATTATTATTACAAACCCTGAACAATGAATTCAAAATAGAACAAAAGGTATCAATTGTTCCGGAGTCTTCTTCGACAACACTGAATTTCTGCTCGAGTTTCGGAGTTTACCTGCCAAGGCTATAACAATTCTGATAAATAGGGACACCTCTTTTTTTTTCTATGGAATTTTTCTTATCTAGGAAGAGGGTAGCAAAATCAAATTACTTACAGTCTTGGATAAAAAATATACTAATTATTGATTGTAAATTGTAATACCTATGAATATATTAAATATATGGATAGAGATACTTGGTAGAAGGATAAAATGTATGGTCCTTACAATGGATCATTTTTGTCCTGTAGGTGCATGGTGTCCGTTTTTAGATCGTCCGTTGTACGAACTTTACTTATATTTAGTGATTGTTGAAATTCAAACGACTATAGTTGATATACTTATGAATAGGGTTGAGACAATATGTGTTTAAAATCATAGATCCTGAAAATATTATAGACTGATTGAATTGTAGAGTATTGAATGGTTATAAACCAGCGGTATATCGTATTTGATACCATTTCTTTTCGTCTATGATATTTTTAAAATCTATTATTTTGAACGCATATTGTCACAACCCTAGCTACTAACGAATAACTTCTTAAGATATATAAAATTATTTTAGAGTCTGGTAATAGAGTATTCATCATATTTATATTATATTAATATGCTCTCGTCATCGATTCAATTGGTGCATGCATCACTATCGATCGATTCCCTATAGCTATGAACTTATACGGGTATGCAAGAAGTAGCTAATGACTACGTATTTATTTATCAGTTATCATATCATTCCTAACCTTTTTACTACGGAGTTATTTGTTCCATATATCACTATGATGAATAATTTTCAAGAACAATATTGGTTTATTCAACTTTATTGTTTCAAATAGAAAAAATTCATACAAAATATTATGTTAGCTAGAATTAAAAATATATATCCTTTTTACTGTAACTGAACAAACAAGCAGAAAATAATACTGGCTAATAGAAAATACCATTAAGCTATATTGACCCTCTGAAAAACACCATTGGGACCAATTGTCCCATGAATATTAGGGGCATTTTATCCCAACGGTAGCGAAAGGGTTAAGGGAAATAACAGTTCTATAAACTAGACTGAAAATTACCTCGACTCAATGAATTTGTTAATGTAAGAATAACAAAAGACTGCCATTTTCAACTGTGAAACCATTATAAGTAATCTGTGTCGTAAATTGCATTATACTTTCTTGATATTTTCTCATGCTTGAGATAAGCTATGACGTGAATTGAAATCGTAATTTAAAATTTTAATATTTTGAATAAATACCTCACTCTTCATCAGTTTCATGTATTTTATCTGGGATGAATTTAGTTTCAAACTGTTCAGAATTCTTTTTTTATCTCAGGTAACGCAAATGTGCCTTTTTCTATTTTGCAAACAAGTTTACCTAACCTAAATATAGGTTCATTTTCATCACTGATCATTTGCATATTGTTTATAAGTTGCAATATATAATGATTAGTTATTTGTTGCAATATGTATAATGATTAGTTATTAGTATATCTTGGCCATGGCTCACTCAACACAATTTATGACAAACATTATGTAAATCTATGCCGAAAGTTGAGTAATATTCATGTTATTCAATCTAACTCTAGTGTAGCGATAAGACTTATTGTCCTGTATACTAAGCTGCAATAACAATAGTTAGTACCTAAGTTTTTCTTTCCCGCCAATAATTTCTACTCTACCTCCTTATATTACTCAATGAAATTAGGACGTAATGGTGAAAATATAATTAGTAAACATGGATATATTACTTCGTGATGGTGCCTGAAATTTTGTTTTAAGAAATTTGTATGAGGGATCCTCAACATTCTTACACTATAGCCCGTAGTACCTACTTGGGAAGTGGGTGAAATCATCGGTCATGATATGCCAATCAGAAATTTCTTTCGGTTAGATTGGTTCATTACCTATACTTGTAATTTAAGTTGGTAACACATATTTTCCGAAAACTGCTACGTTAGATACCTCTTTAGTAATTATTCGTATTTAATGGACATTTCTGAAGGTATTCTTCCAAATGTCAAATTTTATGTGTCAATAATTATTTGTCAATATACCCCATATAATCTGCAAATAAAGCACTATATCTATAGCATAAGCGTTTTTATCCCCACATTTTGTACAGTAAAGAAATGGGTTCACTAATGCATCTGTGTTTCCTTTGAAATTTGTAAGATATGTAGTTTAAAGTGAGTGCAAATGATATGTTTGCTCCATGGTTCTTATTTTGAAAATAAGCAATAAATATGTAAATATATTCATGATGTCATGTAGGATGCTCCCAGGGGCTCTATTCTGAAACTGGTGAATGGAAGAGAAAGGGGGTGAAGCTCCTTGAGTTCCAAACTGTTGTAATTTGGATTATGAATTGTCTTCTTTCATTTTCACCATGTTTATTTTTTTCCTAACGTTACTTGCAGTTTTAGAAGATAGATAGAGCTGGGGTTATGCTCTTCAAATACGAGATCTTAGATTTTGTGTTAGGTAGTCACGTGCGCTTCATTTACTATCACCTTTTCATTTCCCTCTTAAAATTTTATGTTAGGTAGGCTAGTAGGCTTTATTTTACTAATTCGTAATAACACAGTCATATATTTTCCCTTCGTTCTAAATATCTGGGAACTTAAATAGATCATTTTAATAGAATTTTTACAGTAGTTGAAATGTTTTAATGTAAATGCGAGCATTAAGGTGGGTACGTATGAAGGTATAAAACAATCAAAAACCGGTGAATTATTCCGATATATTTAAAGTTACACATTTCACAGGAATTCTATTTACACAGAATTGAAATATAGTTATTGGTGAGTTATAAGTACATTATTGAATAAAGAATCCGATATTTAGTAGAAGTTGTCAAAGATATAAGAATTGTAAGCGGGTCATTAAGTCAAACAGTCAATAAAATTCAATAGAAAAAACTCATGGTTCATAGAATTCGATTGAAACTCCGTCCCTAAAAGGGTTAAAGGTACCTATTTTTGCATGCAGCCTAATGTTGCGATTATCACTCCGTGATGATTGCCCAGCAATAGGAATACATTGAAAGAGGCTCAGCGATAATCGCTCGCTGTAAAAACGCCTCGTAGGAATAGCATTGAAATAGGCTCAGCGATAATCGCTGGACGATGATCGCAACAATCGCTGCATGCAAAACGTACCTTTAGGAGGAGGGTAGAAACTCGTATAGGGTAACTTACGAATTATCGGACTGTTCCACATTATCATACATGATAGAAAAATATACAATAATTATTATTTACCTCTTATTATGTTTTAATTGAGGAACTATCAGATAATTCATAAATTATACTTTCCTGGAATTTTGAAACTATATTTGAGTGAATTTGAGTTTGTTTATACCTTAGTTTTTCTATTCTTGTGTTCTAAATCTGTAACTTTACTAAAAAAAGTCAATAAAAAGATTTTCTAGTTTTCTGTTCACAGTATTTTTGGTGATTTACGCGACACGTTTAACTGTGTTATATGAAATCAATTAGTTATTATTTTAATCATTTACATCCACACAGAAAGTTTACAAAAGCTTATTGAATATAAATACAAAGAGGACAGACTGAAGTTCATAAGGATGCATGCATTAAGTTTTTTCTTAAATTGTCTTAAATTTAGAATCCGACCTTTAGATTGCTGTGAAATTCATTGTTTTTATGGGAAAACCAGATTTTCCTGTATAAGATTATTCTCTTTATATGTTCTAAAATGGTGAATATTTAACTTTATTTGATCCTTGTTACCTAAGATAAAACCACAAATTGAATAAAATGTTCATCATTATAATTTTTTTTCTTTTTAACGAAGTCTTACTTATTTTAAAGACACTCTGGAAATTAATAGAAGTATTTATTACACATTATAGTTAGAATTAAAATACAATTACATAGGTAATTTATTTAATTTAAGTAAAAAAAAAGACCTGAAGTAATTGGAGTAACTATGTTAACATTTTATGGAAAATACTAGTTTACATTTATTTAAATTTTTGACGTTTCAGATCAAACGAATATATTTATATCCCGATTCAATTTAAATAACTTCAAATGATTTAGGAGATGAATTTCTTTAATATTTAATTTTCATGATAGCTATCAACTGCCCAATATCTAACTGTTGGTATACACATTTTCTCCTCCGCTAAATACATCATTATTTCTCGTAACATTCTTCTCATGATTATTTCCATGACCTGTTTCACATTCACTTTTAGCGCTCTTCTCTTCAGTCTCCCCTTTGGTTCGTTTTCTGTGGTCCTCCTTGCCGTTTTCTGTACATTCTCGCCTATCACTATCGAGGCGAGACTCTTCTATTTTCTCCTCACTTTGGTTGGTAGGTGCAGCAACCTCGTCAATAAATTCTAGACTGAATTCTCCCCCCATAGTGGGGGTTGCCTGTCAAGTGATCTCTGGATGGGGTATGTGAGGGGATCTGTTCCCCCCTTTCCACATGGCACGAATTGAGAAGAAGTAACACAAAAATAAACCAAGGACTAGCATAAGTATGCAAACTATACAAATGATGATTACAATAAACTGCTCCTTCATAATTATTTTCTTTGGTGACAGCTAAATCTTCTCCAAGTTTTCATCAGAGACATTAACAGTTGGGCTCAATTTTTATCAATAACAAAGTTTATTTATTCCCACATTCTATTATCATTTTCTTAATTTAGATTACTGTTAACACGTTTTTTTATTTTCTAATTTTCTTTCCGTTTGCTGAGTCAGGTCTATCCGAATAGAGTTGATGTGGAGGACTGTTGCAGAGATCTGAAAGGAAAAATAGTAAATGTTACAAATGATATTATTGGAAAGTAATACTAAAATACATAATTATTACAGTCAAATTGAAAGATATATTGACAAGAACGAACATCAGTTTTCTGTTGTTGTTTCAAGGGTGTAAAATTCAACAAGTGTATAACCAGGTGAATTTGTTCTTGTGAATTTATTGTTAAGCGTTACTCAAACAGATTTTGTTTATCAGTTTGAATTGAATTTTTTGGGAAGCGTTTTTTTTTTCTTAGTCACCTTCTTGTTTCAAGACTGAAATTTCCTGACACCCTACCATCTATTGCCAAGCGTATTATTAGAGGGCAACGTACTGTTTCCTTAAAAAAACTCTCTATAAACAATAAATTTAACATTAATAAATTTAATAGCAGTAGGATAATGCGAATTGAATATATTTCAGTGCAATTCTATCGAATATAATTCAGTTTAATTTCGAACTTCATGATTTTCGTCGCATGCAAATTTATCCGTTCGAAACTCTCCAAAATATGTTAAGCGTTGCAAAAAAAAATCCTTAAATTACTCCTATTCACAATATAGCAATAAAAATATATCAGAAATTCAAAATTTAATAGAATATAAAAATTATATTATATCTATGAGTTCTTGTTTATTTCTAAAGCTTTTTTCATATAAAAATACATTAAATTTTCGTTTTAAGTTATTCATAGCAATTTGATATGCCGTATATTGTATAAGACTTTATGGTATAACCACCTTATACATGGTTTATCTAATTATAATTAAGTAAGCCAAGCTATATGCCGTTTATGGCACATATTTTTTATATAATTATTGCTTTCTACTTGAGTAGTAGGTAGTCAGTATCTTACGATTCTTCATTCCATTAGCGTCATAACTTAAAGTTAATCCTAACTACCTGCCTGTTTTAATTTCTTTAAACTTTAAACCTTCAAAGTATTTCTTTTCCATTCTCAATTCGATCACGACTTGCTTGTTCGGCACATCAAATTGTTTTTGGTCAACTTTTTTTCGGTCAGAACAACTCTAAGTACTAAGGTACAATTAAATCTATAGTTAGAGTTCTACGATATTTTCTATTTATTTCATACTTTAACTTTGGTGAAGACTCTTGAAACAGATTTTGTTTACCATCAAAAATTCAAGGTATGTCATATAACTAAAACTCTAAAAGGATATATGATAATCACTCTGGTGGACCAAATTAACTATTTTTTTTTCATTTTTCAGAATAATCTAAACCCCTCGTTACGGAACCATCATAACTATAATGCAAGTGATGGTACGTAGCTACCTATTTGTCATATCATAATTGTGGTAGAAGTAGTAATACGGTTACTAACTCGATTACTCATTCCTTCTTCGTCTTCCTTCACAGTCCATAAAATAAAGCATCGATACCTTTGTTCCAATTATTCCTTTTTAAATTAATAGAAAAGACCACTAATTTCGATCAAGTATAGCAATAATTATATAGCACTATACAGAGGGAAATCCCTCAATTATTATTTAGTGGAAAAGTTGTCATTCAAAAAAAAAAATATATATATTATATATATGTAGTTATCAGTCAAATGGATTTTCTCATCCTTTCCATCTAACCAATTATTTATTTTCTTGCAATAAAATATTACTACTTAAAATTTACAATGTTATTTAGTATCACTTAACAGCAAATGCATTGAATATTCCATTTAGGCTCTGAAATTGGGAACTCATTATATAGCCCTATTGGTAATTAATATAGGTTATTGAGTATTAATAGTGTTTATATGAATTAATGATGAATTATCAACATGGAACTGCAGAGCAAGCACTACACCCTATTTCAATTTGGTGAATCGATTACAAGTCAGTAATTATTAAAAACAATATTCTTAAGACCACTTTTTATCATGTAGATTTAGTTAAAAACAAACAATGTTTGTTAATTCCAAAGTATAAATCCATTTCAATATAATGATCTAATTAATTTGAATTCAATTCAAAAGCTGAAATTAGAACTTTCGCTATTAATTTAATCCAAAAACTTCAACAAAATCTCTCAAACTGAAATTAGCTAAAGTCAGGATGATAACATGAGCATACTTCTCAAACTTGAGTAGAATAGAATATTGCTTTCGCTGTTCAAAGGTATAAGATAAAATATTACATGCATATAAAATATATAATTATTTTATGATAACTACAATATGTAATTAATGAGTGAAGGTAAACTCGGAAAAGAAAATTTTTAAGTGATGTGCCAGCTCTTTATCACCAAGCGTCAGAGGATGAATATCAGTTCCTCTTCGTCTCACCAAGTGTCAGAGGATGAATATAAGTTCCTCTTCGTCTCACCAAGTGTCTAAGGATGAATATCAGTTCCTCTTCGTCTCATCAAGTGTCAGAGGATGAATATCAGTTCCTCTTCGTCTCACCAAGTGTCAGAGGATGAATATCAGTTCCTCTTAGTCTCATCAAGCGTCAGAGGATGAATATCAGTTCCTTTTCATCTCACCAAGTGTCAGAGGATGAATATCAGTTCCTCTTCGTCTCATCAAGCGTCAGAGGATGAATATCAGTTCCTCTTCGTCTCACCAAGTGTCAGAGGATGAATATCAGTTTCTTTTCGTCTCACCAAGCGTCAGAGGATGAATATCAGTTCCTTTTCATTTCACCAAGTGTCAGAGGATGAATATCAGTTCCTCTTCGTCTCACCAAGCGTCAGAGGATGAATATCAGTTCCTCTTCGTCTCACCAAGTGTCAGAGGATGAATATCAGTTCCTCTTCGTCTCACCAAGCGTCAGAGGATGAATATCAGTTCGTTTTCGTCTCACCAAGTGTCAGAGGATGAATATCAGTTCCTCTTCGTCTCACCAAGCGTCAGAAGATGAATATCAGTTCCTTTTCGTCTCACCAAGCGTCAGAGGATGAATATCAGTTCGTTTTCGTCTCACCAAGTGTCAGAGGATGAATGTCAGTTCCTCCTCGTCTCACCAAGTGTCAGAGGATGAATATCAGTTCCTTTTCGTCTCAACAAGTGTCAGAGGATGAATATCAGTTCCTCTTCGTCTCACCAAGTGTCAGAGGATGAATATCAGTTCCTTTTCATCTCACCAAGTGTCAGAGGATGAATATCAGTTTCTTTTCGTCTCACCAAGCGTCAGAGGATGAATATCAGTTCCTCTTCGTCTCACCAAGCGTCAGAAGATGAATATCAGTTCCTTTTCGTCTCACCAAGCGTCAGAGGATGAATATCAGTTCCTTTTCGTCTCACCAAGCGTCAGAAGATGAATATCAGTTCCTTTTCGTCTCACAAAGCGTCAGAGGATGAATATCAGTTCGTTTTCGTCTCACCAAGCGTCAGAGGATGAATACCAGTTCTTTTTCGTCTCACCAAGCGTCAGAGGATGAATATCAGTTCCTTTTCGTCTCACCAAGCGTCAGAGGATGAATATCAGTTCCTTTTCGTCTCACCAAGCGTCAGAGGATGAATATCAGTTCTTTTTCGTCTCACCAAGCGTCAGAGGATGAATATCAGTTCCTTTTCGTCTCACCAAGCGTCAGAGGATGAATATCAGTTCTTTTTCGTCTCACCAAGCGTCAGAGGATGAATATCAGTTCCTTTTCGTCTCACCAAGCGTCAGAGGATGAATACCAGTTCCTTTTCAATGATTCTCATTTCCCATCTCATTTCTACTTCGTTTTATTGAGTTCATGTGAATGGCTGTGTAAGGATTTACACGATATGCATTCAGGAGGAATTCACACACTTAATTCGAATGAACATTGCGAATTGAAAGTAATAACAACTGCTGGCGAGAACACAGCATATATTGCAGTGATATGAAGTCTCAGTTAAATGATTCATATCAAAGCTAACTGAACTAAATCGCCGTAAATCTAGTGGAACATTGTAATAATTCGCAACTTAGAATGGGGGATTCAAAAATTCTTTGTGCATTCTTGTAAATTGTAAGCAAGTATATTTTTAGATTTCCACATGTAACAAACAACGTTATAATGAAAAAATGAATAGATAGACTTACAGCAATTTTTTTATCTTCAACGCAATGTGCAATTTTATTTTAGATATTCGTAAAATAGGACATTAATTTTAATCCTCCAATTTAAAAATATCTTTAAATTAATATTTTCTAGCATTTTTCATTATATAAAAATACACTTTTATTTTAATTTAAAATTAACCTTTTATGTCTACTTATTCTTATAATAAATATTTAATAATAAGACTTAAACGAGATTATACGATAATTTATACGCGATTTGAAAAACCAAATCAGACGGTGACGGTCCTTTCGCCAAAAACACTTTCGCCGAAAACACGTTTGCTGCAAAGTATTTTCGGCGAAAGTGTATTTGGAGCATGTGTTTTCGGCGAAAGTGTTTTCGGAGAAAGTGTCGTGCGGCGAAAGTGTTTTCTGAGGATGTGTTTTCGGAGCATGTGTTTTCGGCGAAAAGATCTATAATCAAATCAGACATATTTAATATTATCGATTCAGTTGAACTTTTATCAAATATGTATATCTAATAGTAATGACAATAGTAATTATGTTGCTGAGCGAGAACTCTTGCTATTCTTTCTTTTACGATTTGAAACTTGTTGAATAGTGAAGAAGAATTGCATTTGAAGAAACTTATCTATACTAATAATTTCCCTCGTGTGTTTATTTATTTATTTAGTGCCCGCTTTTAATCGACGGATATTAAACATGAAGAATGTAACTATGGTACGCATGGTAATATATTGATTTGATATTTAAATTCCTCTGTTTTTATTCAATTTTCAATTGTATTTTATCTATAAAATAAATTAGACTGTGCAGAAAATTTAATTTTAATTGATTTCATTAAAAATAACCGAATAACTGGTAATAAATTAGTATTGATGATGACCCGTTATTTTTAACGGGCAAATACACTAGTATTTTAATAACATATTATTGTGGGTTCATTTAGAACCCATGCATATTATCTATTACATTATCCACAATGAGTTTCATTCAAAAAAGCGAATTATAAATGACAATAAGTAGAATGTAGTACTGAAGAAAATGCTCAGGGTAATTTATTTTATGAACCATAAAGTACAAGATACTTAAGTTTTGAAATGGGTTCTTACTGCCAGTGTTTAAGAGCTTTTGAAACCTATTCTTAGCAGTAAAGTAAAGCCCATCTCTACATAACGAACAATGTATGGTTAATAGTTTTTCTCGTGGAAAATATTCATAGTCAGTTATTTATTTTATAGATGATAAGTCATTTCAAATGAACATTTATAGGTCCTCTCCGCTCTGTCACGATATAAATATAAATGAGTAAATTACATATTATAGAACTAAGGTTTTGGATCATTAATCTGTATATCGCATAAAATTTTGGTCACTGTACAATTTTTGTGCCTTTAAAGTTTTTCTTACTCTGTGTTTAATAGCCGTAAGAAACACTCAAATTTTCTACTGAAATTTGCAAGTCGAACGTAAAATAGCAATTGTACTGTTTTGATTATAAAAAAACTTGTACTGTTTTGATTATATAAATTGTACTGTTTTTATATAATTTATAACTTCAACCTTATATATTTAACTTTTGAATATTTTTCTCCTATGACTGTGAATAGAATTGATGAACTTGAAAACTTTAAAATGAATTATTATCACTGATTTCAATCTATGGCACTAAGACAAGACCATCATTTTGGCAATCAGAAAAAGAAGTGAAAGCTAAACTGTAAAGATACTTGAATAAAACCATCAGAACTCGAGTTCCAGAATTAAGGTATAAGAAAAATGGAGATTGGTTGGTTAGTTATTAAGAAATTTGTTAGATATGGTAAATAGGTATAAATGATTCGAAATGAAAGACCATGCTAGTCAATTAAGCAAAATCTCCATTCTTTATTATTTTTATCAAAATGAAACGAACGGAGTAAATAGCTCATTAAACCTAAATGACCTGTCAGATTAGAGAACTAAGACAGGTGGAATGGTTAGGAAATTGAAATGTTCAATGATTAAAGAACTAAGAACAGGTAGAATGGTTTAAAAATTGAAAATTTAAAAGACTGAAATGGTCATAGATTGAAAATTTAAAAGACTGAAATGTTTAAAAATTGAATGAAAACTTCATAAATTGAAAATTTAAAAGACTGAAATGTTCAAAATTGAAAAGTTCAAAGACTGAAATGTTCAAAATTGAAAAGTTCAAAGACTGAAATGTTCAAAATTGAAAAGTTAAATACTGAAAAATACAAACATTTATCAAAATGTATCCTTCATTAAATTAATGTAGGTTTTGGTAAGATGAGGTCATTCTTCAATCGATAACTTAAAGGTATATGAAGCAGTTCTAGGTAAATTCCTCCGCGGAAAATTTCACCATTGAAAGTTCCACCAGGAAAGTTCCACCGCTGGTAAGTTCCACCACGGAATATTCCACCGCCGGAAAATTCCACCACGGAAGATTCCACTGCATAATATTGGATTTCATTTACAGAAGGTATAACATTTGATATTAACTGATTTAAAGAAAAACTTTTTTTTTGTGTAACCGAACAACATTTCATTAGTTAGAAATTTAAGAAATTATAAGAAGATGTTATGTTAAGTCAAGATCCTACGAGATAAGCTAAGGCGAACATACGAAATAATAGACAGATCAAACGATCTTTTAAATAGAAACCAAGTGAATTTTTAATAAAATTTAAATCGTGGAAATTCTACAATAAAGTTCCGCTGCCCCAGTGACCAACAATTTAGATTCCGTTTGATTCTCCTATAAACATATATATGTTGAAACTGAAATTAAGGATAATATTTTGTTTGAAACATAAATTTTATTTTATATATTATCTATCACCCAAGTTTTTTGAATGTACCTACCAATATATATTTCAATTTTAATCAATGACGATAAAGGGTGGAATTGAAGAATAAATTTGACACGTACTGAAATAAAATGTTTAATTAGTGGTGTTCCAATACCAGCGTCATATTCTGTCACTATTAATAACCATTTAAATATTTAATGCCCATATGATGGATTATTAATTGTTTTATATTTAAAAGGAAGATTTGCTCATTTATAATTATCAATTACCTAGACTTAGAAATACATTTTAAAATAAACTATTCATTTATGCTGTTTATTTGTATATTTTTTTCAAAATGGTGGAATCTTCCGCGGTGGAATCTTCCTGGTGAAACTTTTCGCGGGGGAACTTTCCATGGTGAAATTTACCGGCCACGATATGAAGCATGTAGATATATTTATTGATGGTAGTTCTTAATTGTTAAAAAGGTAAATAATCTAAATTTAGTAAACAAACTATAGTGTGTATTAAAGACAAAAGTAAACAATGTAGAAAATTGATAAGGTATTTATTAGATCACTCAGACCGCAACACTGAACCACCAGTCAGTTATAATATATGAAATTGAATGAGATTTCAAATTTTATAATGACATCTTTTCAATAGCAGTTGAACGAAAAGTGTAATTCATAAAACGAGCTGGGATGTATATCTATTTAATATAGTTAAATGCAGAAACAATCCTAAAATATTCTTAATTTATTAACTCATCTAATGATATCACTATTAATTTAACCTTTCTTATATTAAAAATGCTACCTAATTACTTTTTACTACAGTATTTTCCTAGTCGCATATTTTCAAATATTGTACGTTTTTGAAGAACATTAAAATTAGGCTTCAGTGAAGCAAAATTAATATGAATAGTAGTGCCTTTATTATATGATCATTACCTAATTACATAAACCTAGTAAATATCAAACAATTCATTTTAGATAATGTCTATCAACTCCTCAGACGATTTAGGACAAGAAGAATTCCTTCATCCTGATCCATCTTCTTTCCTCTCGTCTGTCCATCAAACACTAACTTCTTCTTCAAATTTGATGTTCCGACATCAAGAATTATAATCAACGTTACGAAAAAATGGACTACAACATGCCAAGTTTTCACTTTGAGAAAACGCGCCCTTAAGGTTTTCATAATAATAATGTTCTCATATCTCACGAATATTGAAGATTAGGTAATCATTGTTACATCAGAGTAGAAATTCATTGTAATATTTAGATTATTGGGATTCATTGATATACAGGGTGTCCCAAAAAAACCATAACCCATATTTAAAATGGTACCTAAACAACTATTGTAGGTTCTGTTTTCTTTTAAGTATCACTTTGTTTCTTGAACATTCTTCCATCTACAGTTTAAATTTCCTAATTTTTTTATTCATTTTTGTGAATATTATAACTATTTTATTGATAGGTGGTATAAATGTCTTTGTGCAAATGGTCAGAAAACGGGCAATGAATTAGGTTCAAACATTAAATACATATTTATTAGACAACAACCCCATTACTAAAACAGATTTTTTTCCAGGTTTTCAGAGTATTCAAGTATTCTCTTTCTCTCATATAATATTGACAATCTGAAGGAATGGGTTCAAGTACAAAAAGGAAGGCACAAGATTAAATTTTATCAGTTGAAATACGTTTTGAAGACAAAATAATTTTGTTAAGCAATTCTTTTTAGAAAATAGGAATGTTTTTGTCAAGAAAACTAGATTAAATATTATCTCAAATCTTCAATCAATATAATTACTAAATATGACCTACTATACCACCAATAAAAATAAAAGTTAAACGTAAACTTCTTGAAACAGGTTTTTCACACCGTAGAGATTTCGTCAACTGGTTCATGTAGAGACATGCTCGATTTGTGGAAGATATTATCAAGAGGGAAGAAGCTGTATTTTACATATGTGCTGAGAACAAAATTATCATCACATTCGACAATATGCTCCTCGGGATAACCTTCCGACTTTATCATAGTGGAAATTAAAATCATCATTCTAACTTTCATTTTGAAAGGGTGGCCTGAATGACTCTTGTTAAAATTTAAAATTTTGCCTTCCTTTTTATATTTAAACACATTTCTTATAAAAAAATTATAAAAAGAGGATTAAAGCCTGGAAATAAATCTGTTTCATTAATGTGGTTGTCGTCTACTAAAGATATTTTTAATGTTTGAACTCACTTCATTGTCCGTTTTGCATTTGCACAAAGCCATTTTCACCACCCATCAATGAAATCGTTATAATATTCATAAAAATGAATAAAACTTTATGAAAATTTAACTGTGGATTGAAAAAGCTTCACCAAACAAAGTGACACATTTGTAAGAAAGCTGTATCTCCAATAGTTGAGATACATGTACTAATCTAAATTCGGACACCCTGTATATATAAATATGAAGATTGGATATAATTCTTGCATCAGGTATAAGAAAAAATAATATTTATTTAGATATTAGAAAGAAAATTGCTATTATTGGACAATAATATATATTCATAGGTAAAAATATAGGTAATTGCGAACTAGATTATGTGCACTCGGTTGAGCGCATACCTTCGCCTCCGCATTGACATGTTCTCTCCCAAAATTAAGGAAACTGCTAACTGGATAATAACCAATCATCCCACCAAGTTTCATGCAATTTGGTGCAATACTTTTTGAGTTATAAATGACCTTGACCTTTGACCGGATCGCTTCTAAAATTCTACCTGATCGTTACTGGTCATTGACCAATTGTACCATCAAATTTCAGACAATTTGGTTGAATACTTTTTAAGTTACAAATGGCCTTGACCTTGATCTTTGACCTTTGACCTGATCACTCCCAAAATCTGTTAAAATGGTTCCTGCATATCGATCAATCGTTCCACCAAGTTTCATGCAATATGGTTCGATACTTTTTGAGTTATAAATGACCGTGACCTTGACCTTTGACCGGGTCACTCCCAAAAGACTAGCAGCAGGTCACTGGACATTGACCAATCGTTTCACCAAATTTCAGGCAATTTGTTTGAACACTTTTTCAGTTAAGCGAATAACAAGATGATAAATAAATAAATAAATTCCGATGAAAATATAACCTTTCGAAAGATTGCGAAGGTAATAAAGGGTAAAATATTTTGTTTGTTGTGTTTACAGTATTATTTCAATCAACTATTTTACCCCTCTTTTTGGTATTACCCCTCTATTTGGTATTACCCCTCTATTTGGTATTACCCCTCTATTTGGTATTACTCCTCTATTTGGTATTACCCCTCTATTTGGTATTACCCCTCTATTTGGTATTACCCCTCTATTTGGTAATACCCCTCTATTTGGTATTACTCCTCTATTTGGTATTACCCCTCTATTTGGTATTACCCCTCTATTTGGTAATACCCCTCTATTAGGTATTACTCCTCTATTTGGTATTACCCCTCTTTTTGGTATTACCCCTCTATTTGGTAATACCCCTCTATTTGGTATCACCCCTCTATTTGGTATTACCCCTCTATTTGGTATTACCCCTCTATTTGGTATTACCCCTCTATTTGGTAATACCCCTCTATTAGGTATTACTCCTCTATTTGGTATTACCCCTCTTTTTGGTATTACCCCTCTATTTGGTAATACCCCTCTATTTGGTATCACCCCTCTATTTGGTATTACCCCTCTATTTGGTATTACCCCTCTATTTGGTAATACCCCTCTATTAGGTATTACTCCTCTATTTGGTATTACCCCTCTTTTTGGTATTACCCCTCTATTTGGTAATACCCCTCTATTTGGTATTACCCCTCTATTTGGTATCACCCCTCTATTTGGTATTACCCCTCTATTTGGTATTACCCCTCTATTTGGTATTACCTCTCTTTTCCCTAGTAGTAACTTTCCCATCATTACAGAGTAAGACTTCTCCATCTCATTACATGTTTGGTTATGTAACTCATCAGCATGTTTTGGACCTAAATGTAACAATGGCTTCTAATGCGATTTGCAGCAAGAGAAATGGTTGAAGACAGCTCACACTAACGCGATTGGCACAAAGCCTGTCAACCCATTGTCATCTAAAACCAATCAACGGACCGTGATACGATAATAGGACTTGAAAGAGAAAAAGTGGTTAGGGATGAAGGGGGAGGGGGTCTCAGGACTGCGTGGACTAGGGAATTTTAAAACCTGCATTGAGTAGAGAATTTAAAAACGGTAATGAGTAGGGACATTTAAAACTTGCATTGAGTAAGGAATTTAAAAACCATATTGAGTAGGGAATTTTAAAACCTGCGTTGAGTAGGGGATTTTAAAAGCTGCGTTGAGTAGGGAATTTTAAAACCTGCATTGAGTAGGGAATTTCAAAACCTGCGTTGAGTAGGGAATTTTAAAACCTGCGTTGAGTAGGGAATTTTAAAACCTGCATTGATTAGGAAATTTTAAAACCTGCATTGAGTAGGGAATTTTAAAACCTGCATTGATTAGGGAATTTTAAAACCTACTTTGAGTAGGAAATTTTAAAACCTGCGTTGAGTAGGGAATTTTAAAACCTGCATTGATTAGGAAATTTTAAAACCTGCATTGAGTAGGAAATTTTAAAACCTGCTTTGAGTAGGGGATTTTAAAACCTGCTTTGAGTAGGGAATTTCAAAACCTGCGTTGAGTAGGGAATTTTAAAACCTGCGTTGAGTAGGGAATTTCAAAACCTGCATTGATTAGGAAATTTTAAAACCTGCATTGAGTAGGGAATTTTTAAACCTACTTTGAGTAGAGAATCTAGAAACTGCACTCTTTAGGGAATCTCTGAACTGGATTATTCACACTAAAAAATCAGTCTCGATTTGAGCCGTTCTGAAGTTTCACCTTTAATTTTAAGAATATTGAGACACTAAGTTCATGAACAATCTTTTTTTATACCTATGTGTTTCAAAAAAAGTTTAAAAAATGGTTTGAAAAAGTAGATTTTGAAAGTGATTCAGTGCATTTCATTGCAGTTTCTCGGTATTCAAGGTTATGCACTTAGAATAAATCTTCAAAAATTACTTCCATCAATTGAACGACAACAAAGGGCTGTGGCCGGACAATTGCCAGCCTAAAAATTATTACCCAAACAATTGTTACCCAGACAATTACAAACCTAATAATTATTATCAGGTTTCTAAATATGAATAATGGTGATAAAATTAATTATTTCTTTAAAAAAATTTATGATTTCATTATTAAAATCAATATCAATTCATTTCTGTGTGTTGTTTTAACAGCCAAAAAAGTCAAAGGACATCGCACTGAAATATTTTCTATCTCTTGAAACAGATGATTATTTAAAAAAAAAATATAGTTGATGCAAATAAGTGTCTCGCTTTTGAGACAATACTTTTCATCACATTTCTCTAACTTGTGTGTAATTTTTCATTTTGTTCCAAATACCTCTTTCGGTAAATTTGTCTTTCGAAAGATCCTCACTTCGGCGAATCTGTTTTTGGCAAATATGGGTTTCGGCAAATTCGTATTTAGAGAATCCGGTTCGGCGAATTAGTTTTCGACTTTTCGGTGAATTTGGTTTCAGCGAATTAGTTCCAATCAAATCCACCGGATACCACAATACTTAAAGGGTAATCCTGAAACACTTGATGTTGCAGAACATTCTTCTAATGTTTACCCGATATTCTTTAATATTCTCCTGATAATCTTCATGTATAGCTAAATAATTATTACTAATTATCGTAAATTAAAGTGCTAAATAAGTCATAAGACGTATATTTCTGTGTATTTCTATTATATTAACTAATAAAAGGATAATCCACCAATCTTCCATGTAATTTTCTTGAATATGTGAATATCTTCTATTTTTCTAGGTATATTTTTGTTCGGCTAACATTAATCAAACTGTCAAGGATTATTTTTAGTCATTATATATAAATCAGCAATAATGTGCGTCTATTTTAATCTAGCCGAAAGTTTTTATTTTTGTTCTAAAACTTTAAACTGAAAGTTTTACCTTTTATTGAAGCACTCAAAAGTTCTATTAAGAAATTTTCATCACTTGAGGCGAAACTGAATTATTTAATGCATTGCAGAATATTTCACCTTTATGCATTTTATTAATAAATGACTTATTTATTCCTATATAGTGTGATATGCAATACTTTAGACCTTTGGTTCAACTTTTTATAGGTTGCCCTGAAAGTCAACTTGTGCTTGAATGAGGCCTGGAATACATATAGAATTTTGTACGATTATTACTTTTTGAATGGATGTATACCTATCCACTTAGGGGAGACCGATAACAAAACGCTAAAAAACGTAAACAAATAGAGATATAACCCTCTACTTTTCGTCTTTTTTTCAGAAAATACATCAAAGTTTTTTGTGGATATAGATAATAATTTACTGCTTTACTCTGTATTATTGAATAAATTATTCGTTATACTCATTTTATTTTCTTTATGTTATAGTGTATAGCTATTTCTCTTCGAATAAACAACACCGCACATTTTCCTGACTGCATAATTAGCAGAGAGAAAACAGAGAATGCTATCGTCCAAAAGATCATTATACTCCTGAGAATTGGAGCTAGACTGAGAGAAACTAATGGAGAGTAAAGGTCTATGACTCTCAGTTGTAGACACATCTTTCACTTACGTAGAATTGGAGGTGGAGTTATAGCAATACATTAGAACTCCTTTATAGTGAAATCCTCTATAGTGAATTCAGTGTCCTGAGTAAGAAAGTAGAGTCTATAGTGAATAAATTTTCTTTAGGCTGCCATTAATTTTCTTAAACTGAAGGTCATTCATGTCTGACTAAAGACATTTTTTCACTATACAGGCTTCTTCAATACTCAGGACACTACATTCACTATACAGGATTTCATTATAGAGGAGATCTACTGTAATATAGGAGAGTTAAATGTTTAAGTGGTAGATAGATGTTTTAATTGCAGAGAATTATGAAGCTTCAGTAATTTTGATTATTCGCTGAAATTGTTTTGAAATTATATTGAATAAATTTAATAAACCATAGAATAAACTCAATCTGTATTATATTTAACCATTCATTATATGTAATGATAATATTCTATAATAACTGAATATGATATTAATCCACTGGAAAATTTATCATATTTCTGAATCGTAATAAAAACAGATGTTTGAGTTAATTTTAATATGCGGTGTGATATCAGTATTTCATGAATATTAATGGTTCGAGATAATATTTTGTAATCTGAAAAAGTCACACCATAAAATTTATAGATATTGATAGCAGTAATGTCGTGGTAAAGTATTTGATTATTTGAAATTTATGATTATAAGAAAAATGCTATTTCTTGACTCTAATTTCAATGTGTTTCCTTAAATGAGTCTGAAAAAAGAGGGCCATTACATTAATATTAGAATTACTAAAAATATAATTCAACAAAATAGCATCTTAGTATCAATTGATGTAGTGAGGAATCATAAGATAAAATATGCCATTCTTAAATTTAGGTTATTTTATTAATTTAGTATCCACGACGGGTTCAATTTTTTCAATTTTATCAGGTGGAGATTTCAAAAGTCTAAGAAAAAGCTTATATTTTGTTCTAAAGGCTATATAATATAGTAGATAAAAATGGTGGCCAGAAATTTTAGTCTCGGAAATTTCGGTCTCAGAATTTTAAATGACCGTTATGTGGTTTGCTGTATTCGCTAATTTGTTGCATTGTAAACTTCATGATTGTTTATTGACCTGGCAGGGAGATTCGGGGGGCAGCACCCTCCCCTATAAATTTAATTCATACCTTTTATTTATACCTTCTATACCTTTATTTCATACCTTTTATATACCTTTTATTTCCGCTTAAATCTCATGTTAGATAAATACCAAAACATGTCAAAATTACTAATGTTACGTATCATTTTATAACGGTTAATGATATCATCTGCCTTTAATAAATACACTTCACATTTTAGTACTCATAATTTCATTTTGTTCTGCTATCGTTTTTAATAACACCATTATAAACTGAGACAGAATTTTCCAATACCGAATTTTCTAAGACTGAAATTTTCTGGAACCAGATGGAATACATCAAATAATTGAACTAGAAATATGCAGAGAAAATAATTTTTAAACAGTTCATGTTGAATTCACTACAATATATAGTTTTAATCACGGTGGGTTGGTCAAAATCTTTCGCATAGCCAATATATTTAATAAAAAAGTTTCGAGATTCATGAGCAGGTCTTTATCTTTGGTCATCACTTTTGTGTCACATAGTGGCAAGCAATTGAGTGCATCATCACTGTCAATTGGGGCAATATTGGTACACTGTCAGTGTTGTCACAGGGAACACTGAGGCATATCCGATGGTATGGGAGAAAAAAATAAGCCTAGGTATTGCTCAAACAGGATAAGGATAATCCTATCAACTACCAAGAATATAGTATAGTGATGGAAATAGTAATAAAGAGTGCAATTGACTGAAAAATATATTATTCAGACAAGGCAATCAACTAATCTTAGACATATAATAATTACTATTGTAAAATTGTGTCACAATGTGATCTGGTGTCACAATGTGCTCTGGTATCACTATGTGCTCTGGTGTCACAATGTGCTCTGGTATCACAATGTGCTCTGGTGTCACAATGTGCTCTGGTGTCACTATGTGCTCTGGTGTCACAATGTGCTCTGGTATCACTATGTGCTCTGGTGTCACAAGGTGCTCTGGTGTCACAATGTGCTCTGGTATCACTATGTGCTCTGGTGTCACAATGTGCTCTGGTGTCACAATGTGCTCTGGTGTCACAATGTGCTCTGGTGTCACAATGTGATCTGTCACATCATTGTCACATTCGCTTCCTTTGTTTTGTGCGAATAATCTTTTTTGCAGAATGCAGAACATTAGTTATTAGTAGGAAGGAGGAACAAAAGGACGCAATGTCTTCTTTTGTTATTATTCATCTATGATAGGTATTAAAAGACTCTGAATTTTAATCACTAGAGCCTGAATAATAGTGAATATAGCACGCCAAAGACTGAAGAGATATTTTTTTGATACACTGTTAACATTACTTTCCACAGAGAGGCAAATTCGAACTCTATTTCTGGTAATACCATTGCATTAAGTGTTCCCATTTATTCCATGCAAATATTACTGAAACTGGAGGATGCGAATCTCGTGAAGCAAAAAACTGAAATGCTAGCGTTTCTCGGCATTTTGAACCTCGTTCATATGGCGTAATTGTTTTTGGAGAAACGCTATTGATACTCGGTCAAGTGTTTCAGAATTGTGGAAATCGCGGACATCTTGTGATGCAGAAAACTGAAAATCTTGGAACATGAGAGAAATAAGTAATTAAAGTAGAAGTGAAGAAGTAATTGCGATATGCTTTAGTAGATGTTTATTATGCTCACGTATCCAAATGTTTACAAACTGTATTTACTACATGCCTACACAGTGTGGAAACACGATGAAAGAACAGTGAAACACGATGTTAATTTTGAGGAATTTAATAATGTTTGGTTAAGGAATGCCTATTTGGTGTTAGGGTATGTGATTTATGTGATTTTAATTGAAATCTGAATCTTTACAATTTGGCATTATGATGAAAAATCTTATCGGAAAAATGATCAATTTGTCTTCAATTAAAATTATAAAATAAACATAATTCAGAAGAACAATTATAAAATCAATTTTATACGAAAATGTTCCTATCGGGACATATAACTATATTATTCAGAAAAACTTTTCCTATTTATTTCAAACCGCATCCAGGGAGCGTTCTTTTCATTCTTCTGCCAATTTAATTAAACGGGTGCAAATACTCCAGCCAATTTGGAAATAATTTTATAGGCTCACAAATAGCTGGATTGCGAAATTCACTTGCTTTTGTGAACTATTCAATCACGTGGGGATAAATGCTTCGATAAATAAAACTGTTTTCAATTGTCTCGAGGCAATCACATTTGGAAGGTTATTCCAATTTTCAATATATAATACATTCGAGTTTTTATGACAACATATTTTTGTCGTTATATTGGGGAAATAATCGTTGCTCAGTTTGGGTAGTTTTATTTATAGTCTTTAGGCACAAAACACAGTTTTAGGTTTACAGTATGGTTTAGACCAGGGGTGGGCAAATGCAGCACTCAGTGCTATTTTGGCACTCAAAACGGCACCACTGCCCACCCGGGAAATGGTGCTTTATTTTCTTCCAAAGAAAATTAAGAATTTTAGCCCTAACTGCTCTATAAATTAAAAGGATAATATAGAAGTGCATGGTCAACTAATTGAAGAACAGTATATCTGTAATGAATGACCTTGATACTTTGATAGTAAATTTTATCCCTTAATAAGGAATATTTTGTTTATTGTTACAATAGTGCCGGTGTTTAATTTATTTACCTATGTCTCTTTTTATCAAGATCAGTTAGATTTACATCTTTCATACGCTTGTCTTGGGATATTCAAACACTGTGGTAAATATTTATGCAATCATTTTTAATTCCCATTTTTAATAAGTTAGGTGGTAAGTAATTTATCCTGTGAATTTATGAGTTATTTATTATTACTTATGCAAGATAGCTTATTTTTGTTTTTATTGTGATATTTTCACATGAAGAAAATTTTTTATATATCATTTATTAATTCTTTTTAATGCAAATGATAAATCTACTACCAATATTGGTATTTTTTACCGTTGTACATGTTCGTACTTCAATTAAATATACCACCTCATTATATAATTACTCAGTATCCCAGCAATTTAGAAAACGAAAAGAAAATTGGCACTGAGATTCCATCTTTCGGCACTGAAAAACACAATGTGTGCCCACCCCTGGTTTAGACGATAAAGTTTATGAAGGGTAGAGCGTAGACCAAGATTTACGGACAGACCAACCAAGATAGGCCAAATCATCATCTTGGTGGTTTTAAGCTGCCTACCTTGAAGGACACCGACTATAACTGCATGCTGAGCAACTACTGGATCTACAGAATACAAATATTGGTTTCTATATAAATAGTGGAACATCTAGCTCGCCAATCCGGGAATCAGATAGTTTAAGCTGGAATGGCAGAGTCTCATAACTTTTAAGTTGGAATATCACCCTATCTCTAAAAGGTGGTGGTTATTTTATACTACCTAGCTCATTAAAAAGGTTAGCAAGTAAGCTAATTTAAAGTTATAAGAGTCGAACAACTATAATTTTAAACTCAGTGCTCGGCCATTTTGCCACACAGATTTCAATAGAATGTCTTCGAATGTTCCAATTGAAAGACAAATATGATGAAAATTCTAATTAACATTTATGAATAGAGAGTATGCGTTAAAATAAATAGTTTTAAATTTTTAAAATATTAGATAGAATTTTTACTCTATTCGCTCTTCATTTTATAACAGATTGTTTCATTAATTCGGTTAGTTAATTATTTAACCTACAGCACATTTGATTCAAACTCTTATTTTCTACATAAAAATTTCATGTTCACCGTTAATTTTTCAAAAATAAATATTTTCCTAAAATATTACCTAACTATTAGTGAAATGTTATTGTAAACTGTGAATACATATTAATCATAAATTTCAGTATCGTTCCTTAAAGTTTTAGATAATTACCTTTTTTCTCAACTAATAGCAATGTCAATCAGTCAGTTTTGTCATCCAGAGATCTGAAATAGAGAAATGAATTAATTGCTATGCTTAATAATGTATGCCTTAATTATGGAACGTACACATCAGTGCAACGTTTAATGGACACTTTTCATGCATATCACTTAGCAGAACAAGCCACTGACATTTAGAACTGTCACTATTAACTATGCTATAAATACTGCTATTATAAAAGCAAGAACAATAATTTTCATGGACGTCATTCTACAACGGTAAACGATGTTATCCGCTTTTAATAAATACACTACACATTTTGTAGTCATTATTGCAACTTTTTTTATAATTGTTCTTTAATAAAATCATTATAAAACTAGACCGAATTTTCCGAAACCGAATTTTCTGAGACCGAATATTTCGGGACCGAATTTTCTGAGACTAAATTTTCCTAGACCCGTTTGCATGATGTCATCTCGTTAATTTTTCCACGACTGAACTATTCTTTTGTACTTATACATCACTAAACATTATTGTTCTTAGCAACGAATTCGAGAGCCTCAAAGAAAGTTCTCCTTTTAACGATGAATAAAATGAACGATGGATGTTATTGAGTTTACAATATCGAAAAGTAAAATGTAAGGGAACCAATAATTGCCTCGCCAAACATTTTAGGTGGAACAGTTTATCACAAATATTCAATATATAAGAAAAGAATAAAGATGACACCGGTGTTAGAAAACGTCACAATAATTATATATAAATATTACAAGGTTATTTAACTTGTTTTTATCTAATGTATTTGTGTATTCGATTACAATTTATGGAAAGGAAGCCTATGCAACATAATTACGGTAGCGCTATATTCGCTAAGCTGAGTCTTTATTTACGTATAATTTATATATTCTATCCATGTTATATCTTGAATGTATTTCAATTAATCAATTCAGATGAATATGGAAATGGCATCCATCTAGATTATATTAATTTATATTGAAAACAATGAGACCAAAATCTGAGACGTTGGAGATTGGTATGTATTAAGACCAAATTCGAATAATTTTTATATCTTGAAATTATATGAAGTTTGGTTCCATTCATACCAACCTTACGTCTCAAATTCCGATCTTATTTTTTCATTATAAATCAATATAAATATTTGATATTAACTGAACATTTCTACCCGTCTTCACCTGAATTATAATGAAGACCTTAGGAGTTAATTAACCCATTTACGCCGAGCGTGTTCATATGGACACAGACAAATTCGTTTTAGAAAAATCAAAATAAATTCAAGACAAAGTATCAAACATGTTCAAACCAGGTCTGAACATGTTCTGTATACGTTTGGTGACATCTCTGATGCAATAGTATAGTCAGTTGTAGAGAGACACGCGAGGAGTGTGCGTTCACGTTCACGCTAATCTCACCTGAAACGTTCACGATGAATTCACGAAGAATGTAAGTATTATAACTCCCGTTACAGCTATCTAAATCACTTGAAACTTTCACAATATTTTATTAACAAGTTAAAAAAGGTATATAAGTATTTTTGAGTTTGTACCCAAGATTTGATATATTGTAAATTCATATTGAACTTCGTGTGATCATATGAACACAGTCGGCATAAATGGGTACAATACAATTGTATTTTTTTTTTCAGGCGTGCTGGACTGACTGTGAATGAAATTTTGGATTTCTTGGATAGTGAAGAGAATAATGACTGCTACATTTACATTGAACCTCCATATTGGGGAAATGTCACCGATGAAGACTCTGGAAATGAAGAAGCTGGGACGGCATTATACCCTGAAAATTTGTCCGGCAACCAATTGTTAGCGCCAGCAGAGTTGAGGTACCGGAACCAGAGCGATGTCGAAGATGAGCTTGAAGAAGAAACTCAACCAGCGAGTAAAAGGAAAAGAATTTCGAAAGATGCACCTGCAAAACCAAAGTGGGGAAAAAAAAGACAAACTCCTTTGTCAAGCTCCATTCCCTGAAGGTGACTACAGCCGCTACAACCAAATGAGAGAAATCGAACTTTTTGAGTTATTTTTCAGCAATGAATTGCTTGATTATTGCAAAGAGCAGATGACGAAGTATTGCATGAAAAAGAATTGGGTAGATGTTGCGGTTACGATCGAATAATTGAGAGCTTTCTTGGGAATACTCATTGTCTCTGGATATAATACAGTCCCGCGACGTAGAATGTATTGGTCTCAGTCTCCAGATGTTCACAATGAAGCTATCAGCAGTGCTATGCGCCGTGACAGATTCGACGAAATTATGCGAAGTCTTCATTTCAATGCAACAGATGACATTGATAAAAATGATAAGTATGCTAAACTGCGTCCTTTGATACAACATTTACAGAGGAAGTTCATGGAACATTACGTTCCTGAGCGGAATATTTCCCATGATGAAGCGATGGTCGAATATTTCGGTAAACACAGTTGCAAGCAGGCCATTCGCAACAAACCTATTAGGTTCGGGTATAAGATATGGAGTCAAAACACTACCGAAGGGTATCTTATTGCCTTTGATCCTTATCAAGGGAAGACTCACCAAGGGGATGAAGAGTTACAAAAAAAATATGGCAAATGCTCTGCTACAGTACTTCATCTTCTGAAGACATACAGTGACGATAAGAAGTTTCTTCCGTACCATCTATTTACTGATAATTTATTCACAACTATTCCGTTGCTTCAAGAGCTGAAAACACGTGGGTATGACGGAACAGGGACTATGCGGAAGAATAGGATTGACAAATCATGCCCTATTCTAGATGCAAATAAAGTTGACAAGAAAGAGAGAGGTTACTCGGAGTGCGTCACAGGAATTATTGGCTCTGAGGACATCAAAGTAACTAGATGGAAAGACAATGCTGTAGTAACTGTTGCTTCTACTCTCCATGGAAAATTACCTCTTGGTAAGGTGAAGCGTTGGTCAAAACAGAAAACGAAACATGTTGACATCGAAATCCCGAGAGCAATAAAAGCTTATAACAATTCAATGGGAGGAACAGACCAGATGGACCAAAACATCAACTGCTACCGTATTGGAATCAGAGGCAAGAAGTGGTGGTGGAGTATGTTTTCCTGGCTGGTCGATGTTTCAGTTCAGAATGCTTGGATCTTGGCTAAGAAGAAGGGCTCAGGACAGGATCATCTAGATTTCAGACAGAAAGTGGCAATGTCATATTTGTCTAGATTTCAAACTGCTCACAAGAAAAGTGGTTTGAAAAAACTCTCATCTCGGCCTGGATTCACTGATGCAAGATACGACGGAACTGATCATCTCCCAGTTCCATCTAACCGTCGAAGGTGCAACGGCGAAGGATGCAGCTCCACAGTCCGTATGGCCTGCTCAAAATGTAATGTTGGGCTATGCTTACAATGTTTCCAGCCTTACCATACGCAATAATTCACTTTCTAATATGTAAACCGTAACATAGCTATCAGTTATAATAGTTATTCGTAGTTATAATGGATATACATTAGTATGTTTAATTTTCATTCATTCAATTTATTCGTAGTAATAATGGATATATTATTGAAGGTTCTTTTTTTTTTGTTCAATGTATATCGTTTATAAATTATATATGTTGTGATATTAATGTAAATGAATTAATAATATTATAATATTGTGTAATAAAAGTTTTGAGAATGATTCGTTTTTGTACCCTCTTGTGCCGAGCGTGTCCATATGATCACAGTTCATATCTCAAAAACTACACACGGTACAACTAAATGGATGTCAATTTTGTTTTTTTCACATCAATATTACTTTATGAATAGAGTTATAAACAGATCAGAAAAGGATTTCTATTCTCGGCATAAATGGGTTAATGGCTACATAGAACATGAAGTAGTCACGTACTACTACTGCTTTTGATGATTGCTAATCACTATTAAATAGGATAGTGCTTTGAGTGAAGTGTGAGATAATTAGTCTGCTATCTAAAAATTGTATTGAATAGAGTGTGTAATATATACACCAGATCAGGAGAATGTTTTAAAGAGTTAACATTTCCATTTGAATGCGTATAGATTACAATATGTTATCAATGTTTCGATAGTAGATTTCCTTCTTTATCTTTATTCGAATATTTAAAAGAAAAGTGTATTTCACATTTCCAAAAAGAAACTTTATTAATTTCAATGGTTGTAAGTAATTTATACAATTGGTTCATGAAATTAGAAAATAATATGTGATTAGAAAAGTATTGTTTGAGAAATATGCATCATGCGGAGACTCTTTTCTATTGTACCTACTTAACTGATTCTCAAAATAAATCGGCATGTATTCTTTTTGATAGGATTTAAAATACTCTTTAAAAGGATTTGGAAACATAATTTGACTATCAAATTTCTTTTTAGTTAAATAGCTGAATTGCAGAAAAATCAAAACAATAACTCAATTGATTGAAACAATAAAAGAATTGCTTGAAGGGCCCTTTATAAAGTTTCTACCATCACATATTCACGTTATTTGAGAGTAAACACTCGAATAAATCCTTCACTTTTTGATTGGAAATAGCCATTTTAGGATGTTTTATGTTTTTCCCATTAATTTTTAGATTTGTTCTGAAACAGGCAACGACTGGAGTAGAGGGGTGCCAGGTGGAGGGTTCAGTTACCGTGTGACGTCATAACTATACTATACAAATTAACTTAATTTAAACCACGTAAAGTCACGTACACACTGTTAAGTTTCTTACTAGAAATCACTTAAAGAATTAGTGACTTACAAAAAAAAAAGACGAGAGCCCAAAACACAAATCCTCACTGAAGTGCATGCACATCGTATATCAATATGGTTTTCAATGTATCAAATATGAAACTTACTATTTGAAACACAATGATAATAAGTTAAACAAAAAAAGTTGACTAACACACTCATTATTCATATGTTATTTATTGATGGACAGACACATTCTCTAATTGGCGATAAAAAGATATAATGTTCTTCATCAACATATCCCCATCAACAACCTCTTTCCTCCCCATCAACAACCCCTCTCCTCCCCATCAACAACCTCTCTCCTCCCCATCAACAACCCCTCTCTTCCCCATCAACAACCCCTCTCCTCCCCATCAACAACTTCTCTCCTCCCCATCAACAACCCCTCTCCTCCCCATCAACAACCCCTCTCCTCCCCATCAACAACTTCTCTCCTCCCCATATATCATTAAAAGCGAAATCTCTCGATAATAATTATGCTGCAATTGAATTTCTTTGATATAGGGTATGTTACGAATTATCAGTCAGTTCTATATTTAAGGTCATGTGGTATATATGACGGCAGATATACCTATCGAGACGTCAAATGTACCAATACTGACGTCAGTTTTACTAACTTTGACGTCAATTATACCAACTATGACGTTAAATATACCAACTGTGACGTCAAATATACCAACTATGACGTCAAATATACCAACTCTGACGTCAATTATACCAACTGTGACGTCATATACATCAACTATATTACAAGTTATACCAACCTTGACGTCAGTTATAGCAACTATGACATTGGACTACCAACTCTGACGTCAGCTACTTGTACAGTTTGTCTTGCTCTTAGTCAAAAGTTTGTCAATATTGGAAGTGTGTCAAGATTTAAGGCTCTTCGAGATTAACGCGTACGTAGACCCTATATAGCTTTAGTTCATAATAATTGTCTTCCTTCATTAGTATTTCATGAGCTCGAGGAACAGAGTTACCTCATGCATAGTTTAATTACTGTGTTAGTGGAAATCTTCCATATATACAATATTATTGTATGTGTGGCGTAGATTAGTGTGAAGGACAGACAGACTGAGTTTTAGTCAGATATAATAGTAGCAAAGATATTATACTGCAATTAAATACAAAAATACACTACTCTCACAAATTTCTGTCTTAAAAGTCCTTTGTGCTGCCATCTGGATTTCAAAGGGATAAATAGATTTTGAAATATAATGAAGGAGATATGTTGTGTACGTGACGTCATAACAGCAACACTCTGAAATCATGTTTAAGACAATTGAAGAGAGTAAAATTATAAAAAAATGCTGATTAATTGATTTGATAAATAACACTAATTCACTTATTAAGTTGCTAAATCTAGGATTCTTAATATTTTTGAGTGTTGCTGTTATGACGTCACGCACACAACAAACCTCGATTGTCCTTACTACATTTCAATTCTACTTACCGCTTTGAAACCTAGATGTCATCACAAACAGAAGTTTGCTAGAGTTGTGTATCTTACTGTAGTATAATGTCTTGGATAGTAGCCTGTGAGGAATATTTCATAGATATAATTTATATATTGTCTAGAAAGATATGATTGAAGATTAAATAGATTTCCCACTTAATATTCACAACAACCAACATAAATTTTTCTCCGGGTATTACAATCAAGATAATAGTTATTTTAATTTATCTTTCAAATAGCTCCAATTTATAATATATTGATATTACAAATGTTATTTTGACTCATTTATTCCTAATATAAATTTCAAATATAGCCGGTTAAATAGGGAAATCAATGATTGGTTGAAGTTAGGCCTACCTATCAACCATCTCGTCACCAATTGGTTGAAAGGACCGACACTTTCTTCCGTTAGGCCTATTGTAAATTTCAACCATGGTATTTATGTGCAGCCGTCAGTCAGTGTGTATTCTGTATCTGTTGTGGAAACAGCAGGACATAGTGAATATTGCAGTGAGATACATTTTATACAAATAATTATATATCCAAATTCAATAATGTTAATAATAGAACACATTTAGCTGACACCACTAAGGAGGAGCATTCTAATCATGGTAATTGTATATATATATAAATATATAGGTTTTATAACAGAGTTAACATGTGTTTTAGGTCAGTTATATCCTAAATGATAGTACGTTATTCATATTTACAGAGGTAGTTTAAAATTTATGATTATATATTATAACCAATGACTGTTTTTGACGTCAAATTCATCATAAATGGTCTGTAATATATAGTCTTCATTATTAAAATAGACCATTGGAACAAATACGATTAAGTACAGTAATTATTGTCCGTACAGTACTTATTGAGTGCCGAACCTGGCTGGTTGTACCTATTTTACCGACTGAATTTTATATGTTTTTCCTACGGAGAGATGAATCATGTCCACAGTCTGTACTAGCAGTTTAATAAATAAGTTACGGATCTTTTAAGGATATATTTTGTATATAAATGTAACTTTTTCAAAGTAAAAGCTATAAATGCATAAGTTTATATGGAATTAACGTATTGAATAAAATAAATTATTATCAAATTAAATATAAATTAATTTCTCAAAATACTAGAGAAAGGCGTTTTTATGAAATTTCATTTTGTCAATAATAATGTTTGTTATTTAAATTATATTAAAAGATATCAAATAATTCACACAAAAGAAAACTTCAGTTTTTGTTTCAGTCTAAACACGTTTGTTCTTTCGAAACAAATGTTCGAAACAAATTTGTTGTGTAGTTTTCCGCACAGAGAATAAGGACTTTGTATGTTACATTAATTTAAATTTATTTTCTAACAGGACCATTGCTAAATAATTATTATATTATATAAATAGATAAAAAAATAAATTCATCTTTAGCCTGTGAATTCCAAATCACAATTGGTGATGAAAGTAACTATCAATTTTTAGGAATTGTTGTTCTAATTAAACTTAGAAATTTGATTATTTCAACTCTATTAAACGACAAGAACTACTGTCAAAGTCATACTTAATTATATGTTGTAGCAAAATGTATGTAAATTTTGTGGACAGAATTTTCTATGATATTTAGTTTTTCCCTTAATATTGATACGAAATGATTTTGCAGAGAACATGTTTCACAGATATGTCATATTTGTTTCTCTATGTAAAATTATAATATATTTCATTATTAATATCATGTTAATTCAATTATTATTATAATGTAGTAGGTTCAGTAGGTTCAGTAGGTTCAGTTCAGTCATATAGTAGGTTCAGTTCACTTGATTCCTATTTATAGGGAAATAAATAGATCGAAAGTTTGTAAATTAAAGGTAATAAATAAGTGTCAATTGATCTTCAAATTAAAGGCAATAAATAGGTCTCAATTGATCTTCAAATTAAAGGTAGTAAATAGGTCTCAATTGATCTTCAAATTAAAGGTAATAAATAGGTCTCAATTGATCTTCAAATTAAAGGTAATAAATAGGTCTCAATTGATCTTCAAATTAAAGGCAATAAATAGGTCTCAATTGATCTTCAAATTAAAGGTAATAAATAGGTCTCAATTGATCTTCAAATTAAAGGCAATAAATAGGTCTCAATTGATCTTCAAATTAAAGGTAATAAATAGGTCTCAATTGATCTTCAAATTAAAGGTAATAAATAGGTCTCAATTGATCTTCAAATTAAAGGTAATAAATAGGTCTCAATAGATCTTCAAATTAAATATAATAAATAGGTCTCAATTGATCTTCAAATTAAAGGTAATAAATAGGTCTCAATTGATCTTCAAATTAAAGGTAATAAATAGGTCTCAACAGATCTTCAAATTAAATATAATAAATAAGTCTCAATTGATCTTCAAATTAAAGGTAGTAAATAGGTCTCAATTGATCTTCAAATTAAAGGTAGTAAATAGGTCTCAATAGATCTTCAAATTAAATATAATAAATAGGTCTCAATTGATCTTCAAATTAAAGGTAATAAATAGGTCTCAATAGATCTTCAAATTAAATATAATAAATAAGTCTCAATTGATCTTCAAATTAAAGGCAGTAAATAGGTCTCAATTGATCTTCAAATTAAAGGTAGTAAATAGGTCTCAATAGATCTTCAAATTAAATATAATAAATAGGTCTCAATTGATCTTCAAATTAAAGGTAATAAATAGGTCTCAATAGATCTTCAAATTAAATATAATAAATAAGTCTCAATTGATCTTCAAATTAAAGGTAGTAAATAGGTCTCAATTGATCTTCAAATTAAAGGTAGTAAATAGGTCTCAATAGATCTTCAAATTAAATATAATAAATAGGTCTCAATTGATCTTCAAATTAAAGGTAATAAATAGGTCTCAATTGATATTCAAATTAAAGGAAATAAATAGGTTGAAGGCAATTAAAGATTAATGGTATAATTAATAGCCCATGAACGGAATATCATATTATTGGTAATAAAAAGGTTTAACTCTGATTCTGAAACTTCACTTATCTTTCTAAGATATTACAGTTTAATAGTAGACTAGAGTTAGTATTAGAAGAGTATCATGTGAAATGTTAGAGCTGTTCCCAGTTGAAAAGTTAGTACCGCCTATCATGTTCCAGGTGATTTATCAGCAAAAAATTCCACCACGGAAAATTCCACCGCACAATACTGAATTTTCAACTGCCCCGTATAACTTTTTATAGATAAATGATTCAGAAATTATGATTATAGGCCATGAGCTTCACCATTGATGATAAAATAATATATTGTTTTTATTATAAATAACTTTAGGTATACATGATTTCAGGTTCAAACAGGAAAAGAGACCACAAGAAAAAAGACCACAGGAAAGAGACCAAAGGAAAACAGAGAACAGGAATATAGACCACAGGAAAAGAGACCACAGGAAAATAGACCACGACAAAAGATACCACCGGAAGAGAGACCACAGAAAAAGGGACCACAGGAAATGAAACCACAAGAAAAGAGACCACAAGAAAAAAGACAACAGGAAATGAGACTACAGAAAAAGAGACCACGGCGAAAAAGACCATGGCAAAATAGACCACGGCGAAAGAGATCACAGGATATAAGATCACAGGAAAAGAGACCAGAGGAAAAAATACCACAGGAGGAGAGACCACAGGAAAAGAGACCACGGCGGAGGAGATTACATCAAAAAAGACCACAGGAAATTAGACCACAGGAAAAGAGACCGAAGGAAATGAGACCACAGGAAAAGAGACCACAGGAAATGAAACCACAGAAAATGAGACCACAGGAAAAGAGACCGCAGGAAAAGAAACCACAGGAAAAGATACCACAGGAAAAGAAACCACGGCGAAAGAGACCACGACAAAAGAGACCACAGGAAATGAGATCACAGGAAAATAGACCACATGAAAAGAAACCACAGGAAATGAGACCACAGGAAAAGATACCACAGGAAAAGAAACCACGGCGAAAGAGACCACGACAAAAGAGACCACAGGAAATGAGATCACAGGAAAATAGACCACATGAAAAGAAACCACAGGAAATGAGACCACGGAAAACGAGAGAAAAGGAAAAGAGATCACAGCAAAAAAGACAACAGGAAAAGAGACCACAGGAAAAGAGACCGCAGGAAAAGAAACCACAGGAAAAGATACCACAGGAAAAGAAACCACGGCGAAAGAGACCACGACAAACGAGACCACAGGAAATGAGATCACAGGAAAATAGACCACATGAAAAGAAACCACAGGAAATGAGACCACAGGAAAAAAGACCACAGCAAAAGAGACTACAGGAAATAAGACCACAGGAAAAGAGATCACAGGAAAAGAGACCACAGGAAAAGAAACTACAAGAAAAGAGGCCAATAGGAAAGGGACTACAGGAAAAGAGACCACAGGAAATGATACCACATGAAAAGAGACCACAGGAAATAATATCAAAAGAAAAGAGACCACAGGAAAAGATACCACAGGAAAAGAGACCACGGCGAAAGAGACCAAGGCAAAATAGACCACAGGAAATGAGATCACAGGAAAATAGACCACAGGAAAAGAGACCACAGGAAATGAGACCACAGGAAAAGAGACAACAGGAAAAGAAACCACAGGAAATTAGACCACAAGAAAAGAAACCACAGGAAAAGAGACCACAGGAAAAGAGACCTCAGGAAATGAGACCACAGAAAAAGAGACTACAGGAAAAAATACCACAGGAAATTAGACCACAGGAAAAGAGACCACAAGAAATGACACCACAAGAAATGAGACCACAAGAAAAGAAACAACAGGAAAAGAGACCTCAGGAAAAGAGACCACAGGAAATGAGATCACAGGAAAAGAGAGCACAGGAAAAGAGACCACAAGAAATGACACCACAGGAAAAGAGGCCACAAGAAAAGAAACAAGAGGAAATGAGACCACAGGAAAAGAGACCACGGCGAAAGAGACCACGTCAAAAGAGACCACAGGAAATAAGATCACAGGAAAATAGACCACAGGAAAAGAGACCACAGGAATTGAGACCACAGGAAATGAGACCACAGGAAAAGAGACCGCAGGAAAAGAAACCACAGCAAAAGATACAACAGGAAAAGAGACCACAGGAAATGAGACCACAGGGAAAGAGGCCACAAGAAAAGAAACAACAGGAAATGAGACCACGGGAAAATAGACCACGGCGAAAGAGACCACGGCAAAAGAGACCACAGGAAATGAGATCACAGGAAAATAGACCTCATGGAATGAAACCACAGGAAATGAGACCGCAGGAAAAGAGACCACAGCAAAAGAGACTACAGGAAATTAGACCACAGGAAATGAGATCACAGGAAAAGAGACCACAAGAAATGAGACCACAGGAAATGAGATCACAGGAAAAGAGGCCACAAGAAAAGAAACAACAGGAAAAGAGACCACAGGAAATGAGATCACAGGAAAATAGATCAGATGAAAAGAAACCACAGGAAATTAGACCAGAGGAAAAGAGTCCACAGCAAAAGAGACTACGGGAAATGAGACCACAGCAAAAGAGAGCATGGGAAAAGAGTCCAAGAGAAAAGAGACCACAAGAAAAGAGACCACAAGAAATGAGACCACAGGAAAAGAGAGCACAGGAAAAGAGACCACCGGAGAGGAGACCACAGGAAAAGAAACCTAATGAAAAGAGACCACAAGAAAAGAGACCACGGCGAAAGAGACCAAGGCAAAATAGAATACAGGAAATGAGATCACATGAAATGATACCAAAGGAAAAGAGACCACGGCGAAAGACACCAAGGAGAAATAGACCACAGGAAATGAGATCACAGGAAAATAGACCACAGGAAAAGAGACCACAGGAAATTAGATCACAGGAAAAGAGATCACAGGAAAAGAGATCACAAGAAAAGAGACCACAGGAAATAATACAACAGGAAAAGATACCACAGGAAAAGAGACCACAAGAAATGAGACCACAAGAAATGAGACCACAAGAAAAGAGAGCACAGGAAAAGAGAGCACAGGAAATGATACCATAGGAAAAGAGAGCACAGGAAAAGAGACCACATGAAATGATACCACAGGAAAATACACCACGGGAAAAGAGACAAAATCAAAAAAGACTACAGCAAAATAGACCACAGGAAATGATATCACAGGAGAAGAGACCACCGGAGAGGAGACCACAGGAAAAGAAACCACAGGAAAAGAGACCACAGGAAATAAGACCACAGGAAGAGAGACCACAGGAAAAGGGACCACAGGAAATGAGACCGCAGGAAATGAGAACAAAAGAAAATAGACAACAGGAAATGAGACCACAGGAAGAGAGACCACGGCAAAAGAGACCATGTCAAAAGAGATCACAGGAAAAGAGACAACATGAAAAAAGTCCACAGCAAAAAAGACAACAGGAAAAGAGGCCACAAGAAAAGAAACAACAGGAAATGAGGCCACAAAAAAAGAAACAACAGGAAATGAGACCACAGGAAAAGAGACCACGGCAAAAGAGACCACAGGAAATAAGATCACAGGAAAATAGAGCACAGGAAAAGAGACCACAGGAAATGAGACCACAGCAAATGAGACCACAGGAAAAAAGACCGCAGGAAAAGAAACCACAGCAAAATATACCACAGGAAAAGAGACCACAGGAAATGAGACCACAGGAAAAGAGGCCACAAGAAATGAAACAACATGAAATGAGACCACAGGAAAAGAGAAAACGGCGAAAGAGACCACGACAAAAGAGACCACAGGAAATGAGATCACAGGAAAATAGACCGGAAGATAAGAAACCACAGGAAATGAGACCACAGGAAAAGAGACTGCAGGAAAAGAAACCACAGGAAAAGATTCCACAGGAAAAGAGACCACAGGAAATGAGACCACAGGAAAAGAGGCCACAAGAAAAGAAACAACAGGAAATGAGACCACGGGAAAAGAGACCACGGCGAAAGAGACCACGGCAAAAGTTACCACAGGAAATGAGACCGCAGGATAAGAGACCACAGCAAAAGATACTACAGGAAATTAGACCACAGGAAAAGAGATCACAGGAAAAGAGACCACAAGAAATGAGACCACAGAAAATGAGATCACAGGAAAAGAGACCACAAGAAATGAAACAACAGGAAAAGAGACCACAGGAAAAGAGATCACAGGAAAAGAGACCACGGCGAAAGAGACCACGGCAAAAGAGACCACAGGAAATGAGACCGCAGGAAAAGAGACCACAGCAAAAGATACTACAGGAAATTAGACCACAGGAAAAGAGATCACAGGAAAAGAGACCACAAGAAATGAGACCACAGAAAATGAGATCACAGGAAAAGAGACCACAAGAAATGAAACAACAGGAAAAGAGGCCACAAGAAATGAAACAACAGGAAAAGAGACCTCAGGAAAAGAGACCACAGGAAATGAGATCACAGGAAAATAGATCAGATGAAAAGAAACCACAAGAAATTAGACCAGAGGAAAAGGGTCCACGGGAAAAGAAACCTCAGGAAAAGAGACCACAAGAAAAAAGAAAACAAGAAATGAGACCACAAGAAAAGAGAGCACAGGAAAAAAGACCACATGAAATGATACCACAGGAAAATAGACCACGGGAAAAGAGACAAAATAAAAAAAGACCACAGCAAAATAGACCACAGGAAATGATATCACAGGAGAAGAGAGCAGCAGAGAGGAGACCACAGGAAAAGAAACCACAGGAAAAGAGACCACAGGAAATAATATCAAAGGAAAAGAGACCACAGGAAATGAGACCACAGGAAAAGAGACTACAGGAAAAGAGGCCAATGGGAAAGAGACCACAGGAAATAAGACCACAGGAAGAGAGATCACAGGAAATGGGACCACTGGAAATGAGACCGCAGGAAATGAGAACAAAAGAAAATAGACAACAGGAAATGAGACCACAGGAAGAGAGACCACGGCAAAAGAGACCACAGCAAAAAGGAAAGCAGGAAAAGAGACCACAGGAAAAGAGACCACAGGAAATGAGACCACCGGAAAAGAGACCGCAGGAAAAGAAACCACAGCAAAAGATACCACAGGAAGAGAGACCACAGGAAATAAGACCTCAGGAAAAGAGGCCACAAGAAAAGAAACAACAGCAAAAGATACCACACGAAAAGAGACCACAGGAAATGAGACCACAGGAAAAGAGACCACGGCGAAAGAGACCACGACAAAAGAGACCACAGGAAATGAGGTCACAGGAGAATAAACCGGATGAAAAGAAACCACAGGAAATGAGACCACAGGAAAAGAGACCACAGCAAAAGATACCACACGAAAAGAGACCACAGGAAATGAGACCACAGGAAAAGAGACCACGGCGAAAGAGACCACGACAAAAGAGACCACAGGAAATGAGGTCACAGGAAAGTAGACCAGATGAAAAGAAACCACATGAAATGAGACCACAGCAAAAGAGACTACAGGAAATGAGACCACAGGAAAAGAGAGCATGGAAATGAGACCACAGCAAAAGAGAGCATGGGAAAAGAGACCACAGGAAAATAGACCACAGGAAAAGAGACCACAGGAAATGAGATCACAGGAAATGAGACCACAGGAAAAGAGACCGCAGGAAAAGAAACCACAGCAAAAGATACCACTGGAAAAGAGACCACAGGAAATGAGACCACAGGAAAAGAGGCCACAAGAAATGAGACCACAGGAAAAGAGAGCATGGGAAAAGAGACCACAGGAAAAGAGACCACAAGAAAAGAGACAACAAGAAATGAGACCACAGGAAAAGAGACCACGGCGAAAGAGACCAAGGCAAAAGAGACCACAGGAAATGAGATAACAGGAAAATAGACCACAGGAAAAGAGACCACAGGAAATGAGACCACAGGAAAAGAGACTACAGGAAAAAAGACCACAGGAGAAGAGACCTCAGGAAAAGAGATCACAGGAAAAGAGACCACAGGAAAAGATACCACAGGAAAAGAGATCACGGCGAAAGAGAACAAGGCAAAAGAGACCACAGGAAATGAGATCACAGGAAAATAGACCACAGGAAATGAGACCACAGGAAAATAGAGCAGAGGAAAAGAGACCACAGGAAATGATACCAAAGGAAAAGAGACCACAAGAAAAGAGACTACAAGAAATGAGACTACAGCAAAAGAGACCACAGGAAATGATACCACAGGAAAAGAGACCACATGAAAAGAGACCAGAGGAAAAAATACCACAGGAAATGAGACCACAGGAAAAGAGACCACTGAAAAAGAAACCACTAGAAAAGAGACCACAGGTAAAGAGATCACAGGAAATGAGACCACAGGAAATGAGACCACAGGAAAAGAGACCACTGAAAAAGAAACCACTAGAAAAGAGACCACAGGTAAAGAGATCACAGGAAATGAGACCACAGGAAAAGAGACCACTGAAAAAGAAACCACTAGAAAAGAGACCACAGGTAAAGAGATCACAGGAAATGAGACCACAGGAAATGAGACCACAGGAAAAGAGACCACTGAAAAAGAAACCACTAGAAAAGAGACCACAGGGAAAGAGATCACGGGGAAAGAGTTCACAGGGAAAGAGACCACAGGGAATGAGACCACGGGAAAAGAGACCACAGGAAAAGATACCTTAGGAAATGAGACCACAGGAAAATAGATCACAGCAAAAGAGACCACAGCAAAAAAATATCACAGGAAAAGAGACCACAGCAAAAAATTCACAGGAAAAGAGACCACAACAAAAGAGACCACAGGAAATGAGTACACAAAATACCCACAAAATTAACCACAGGGAAATAACTCAACAGGTATGAAACCTCCCAAGGAAAAACGCCCTCAGTAATGGTTAAACTTAAATTATACATTATGTTACAGGTATATATACGTGATTTATAATGATTGATGATGTCCTGTATGTTGATTCTGTGAACTATTCCGACTTTTAGAGTCCTGAGAATTAAAATACTCTATATAATTGATATATTAAAAAAAGTTGTTTTATGTATTCTGCTGTAATAGGGTCTGTTTTCAATGAATTTTTCAGATTAACGCATGATCCTAAAATATCATTATTTCTATGGTATGTGGGAACACATGCGTCTTTTTGACGTACATTAAAAGAGTTAAAATAACGGACAATTCTGGACGCAAATTTTTGACGATGCATCCAAAAGATGCTCATGTTCAGGGACACTTACCAATGCAATGTGATTATAACTAACAAACTTTAGAATTAGAAATGCATTACTTTAAACAATGTCAACTTCAAACAACATATTATAGGTTCCCTTCACTCTAACTTTTTGCATTACTCTATTCATTAGAGCTAAGGTTACCAATTTCAAATCTGCAAACCATTTCAAATTAGGTTCAATATTTGTATAATAATATGTAGTTTATATATGTCACTTCTACACTCAGAATTTCAAGCGATGAAACAGAATTAAATATCTCTGAAAAATTCAAAACTATAATAAAGCTTTTAGACATATTAAAAATGGCTACCTATGCAGCTAACTAAGTACCATTACCTAATTGAAACATTAGGTACCTAAAAGTGAACCTATGTACCTAATTACCATTAAATTTACAATAACACGTGATAAAGTTAGACTGCAGTTCTTGTTCTTCTATTTAATCTTAGAAAGAGTGAAAGTTGAATGTGAATATTACTTAATTGTGAACAGAATAATTGATCGATTTCTTTTCTATTAACTGTTATATCTTGTATAACCTTATCTCTACAAGTTTAAAGCAATTTCAGCATTTTAAATTATGAGTGGAGAGGGCCTTTAAAGTTTCTTAACGCATGTAAAGGTTATGTTAGACTACATTATAAAAAGGTTGGTTTGATGGAAGTATTTTTATTTCTTTGTATACAGGCCAATCTGTTGGACGAACTCCCAGACGATATAATTTTAGAAATCTTCAAGCATTTCATTAAATTCAAGTATTGATCAACTCTGTCGAAAGTAAATAGAAGATTTGCAGAACTTGCTAAGGATAAATATTGGAGGAAGACGATTTACCTTACGGTAAGTTGAGATATTATTTTTAAACAATTTTTTTTATAAAATATTTGTAATGCTGCAATGAAATATATTCTTTACGTATTTCAATAGTTACATAATCAAAATTGAAAAAAAACTGGATACATATATTTTTATTGTAAAATAGCTTTTTTTTTCGCAGAATAAAGACTTTCGTCGTAATAAAATAGGCAAGAGAGTGAAGAATAACTGCTTGATACAGGAGGCTAGAATGTCTATAAACTTGGAGGAGCTACACATTAAGAGTGAAATGCACACACGTTCTCCAGCTAGATCCCCGTACTACGATACACTGGTAGCCGTAGTGAACCAAGTTCTTCAAATTGGTCCAAAAATACGAATCTTGAAATGCAATCATCCCTATGCAAACACAGAGTTATATCCAAAATAGCCTGTGCTCTCGATGGATGGATGTGAACATCATATTAAACAATTGCGATCGACTTTTGAAGAGGTAGAACAAATCATGCATTCCGGGAAAAAATTGGAATTCGTGGAGCGGGTGATGCTCAAAGCCCAAAACAGTCTTACAAAATTAGAGTGCGAGAGTTTGTTCGTCACTCCTCAGTTTGTGGATTCACTGGTTGCTTGCAAGAATTTGAAGTCTCTGGTCATCGGTGGAATTGAAAATGTTCAAAATGATGATACGAAATCTGCTCCTAAATTAAACCTAGAATAATTTATTATGTCACGTTCTGTTTTAAATCCTACATTTTCACCTCCTTTCAGTAGCTTTTTAAATAGTTCTCTGAAATCATTGAAGATTCAAGACACAATCATTCTAGGTTTCGAAGAAATACTATTTTCTACTTGTACAAACCTGGAACATTTTGAACAATTTTCCACCTGCTATGAAAGACTAAATTTCGAATCTTATAACTTAATTGTAGAGCAATTCAAAATTCACAAAGCCATCAAAACTCTTCATATTACTCGCGTGCCACCAACAACGTATCTTTACGAATTTAGAAAAAAACATCGAGGGTATCTAATTTGTAAAGATAATATCCATTACCATTATGGTACTACGAGTGGAAACCTCATTTTTCGAAAAAAATAGAACTTCTCAGAATAATCTTAAATTTATGATAAAAACTATTGTAAAAAATTTAAGTCAAAAAAATTTGAGTCAAAAAAATTTGAGTCAAAAAAATTTGAGTCAAAAAAATTTGAGTCAAAAAAAAGTTTTATATTTAATCCCTTTAATTTATATTTAATCCCCTTAATTTACTTTTAATCCTTTTAATTTATAATATTAAATCCATTTAATTTATATTCAATCCCTTTAATTTATATTCAATCCATTTAATTTATATTCAATCCATCTAATTTAAATTTAATCCCTTTAATTAATATATATTTGAATTATTAATTTACATTCGTGACAAACTTAAAATCATTTTATATGTTAAAAATGGATTAATAAATTATTAAATCCAATTGTATTTCATTTTACCTTTTCATTAAATTTAGTTTGATATTTCTACAGATTTCTAATTGGTTCAACCATTCGCTTTTTCTATTTTGCGGAACCGCAACGCTCAATAAATTCAGGATTTTCCGGTGTATACCATTAAAATGTTCGATATTTTCTTTGTAATATTTTTTGTTTGTTTAATTTAGACATATGTAGATGCAGTAAAAGTAATCAAAGGCCACAGTCGAATAGTAATACTGTTTTAATGTGTAATTTTAACACTAATTAGTAATTAAATGTTAGCGTATATTTTGAAATTGGCCTGGGTACATGTTACTACGTTGATGTAATCACGTAAAGTGATTCTATTCTTTAGTAAAATGTTTATCAAAGAAGTAGACTGAGTATAAATTAGCAATATAATATATTTCATTTCAATGATAACATAAATATGACTTATTACAAGGTCTAATTTTATAAGACTATTTAGTAATTAATAATACATGCTCATGCGATTTTTTTAGTATGCAATAAAATAGCCTTTTAATTTCTAAATCTGATTGCAATTGTTCGCAGATTAAATAAAATTTGTTCATTATTCAGGCTACATCCTACCTCAATCACTATAGAGGAGTTCTACTTCATACCATTCAAATTAATAAACATGAAAATAATCAATGCATTACGAGTTCGATTAATAATATCCTTTAAACCAAAATAGCCAGGATGTAGCATTTATGTTTCACATAATTTCTTAAGTAACTTGTTTTCTTCTTGTAGAATTTTCCTCAAAATCGATCAAAAATGGTCTAATTTATAGATAATAGATTCATCAGTATAATTCACAGTCTAGTGAATATCTCGTAAATTATATAATTTAATGTATTTGATAGTTTTAAAATATGAAAATCAAACTCCTTCATATCATTAATAATTAAAAAATATCCCTACGATCTAAAACTAGAACGGGCACTCGTAGAGCGCATACCATCGCCACAGCTACTTATTTTTGCTCTTGTATTTTCTTAATGGTTTCTGGATATTGATCAATCGTCCCACAAATTTTCAAGCAATTTGGTTGAATACTTTTTGAGTTATGCGAATAAAAAAATATGGCCCAGTTTCGAAATACGACTCCTTTGAAATACAAAAATTCGATCCGACTCCTCGATTTTAAAATATGATATTTTGGTGTTTGGAAAGAGATGGCTGTCACGAAACACGACTCCCTGGAAATAAAAAAATTCGATCCGACTCCTCTCATGGTAATTAAATAGTATCTCTTCAATATTCCTACGGGGAGAAATTCCGGGAGTCGCTTTTCATGACAGTTATATAGAGTCGATGTCAAAACAATCCGACTATTAATTTAAATTCAAGTATTAGTAATGAAATCAATTGAATTCAATAATAATTAGAATAAATATAATAGCAAATTTTTGTATCATAGTTACGGTAAACTATGCCAACTTATTTATGTGATTGCTTCAAACATTTGACCAAGAATATTTAATTGTATTATAAAGTTTAATAAAGGATATTTCATTGTATTATAAGGTTTAATAAGTTGTACTTAAATTGAATGGTATAAACATAGAAAAGCTTTTTGCTTATTAATTGAAGGTAGGTTAGGTTGGTGTTACGTTTCGTATAGCATGAGGAGTCGTGTTCCGTGACAGCCGTCTCTTTCCAATCACCAAAATATCACATTTTAAGATTGAGGAGTCGTATACAACTTTTATATTTGGAAGGTGTCGTATTTCATGACAGCTATCATTAAAAACACACAAAAACCCATATTATCCATTGGAGGGAGTCTTATTTCGCAACTGGGCCAAAAATATAAATAAATAAATATTGCAAATCAAATTATAACCTTCCGCAAATTTGCAAAAGTTATTATAGGCCTCATTTTTAAAACAATGATTTAGTTATTTTTCACAGATCAGTATTGTATTTACTGACACTACCTCTCCTATATCATTGTATTTCATGACATTTAAAACTATTCAAAAAATTTAGATTTTTAAAGTTTTCATTGTATCACTAAATTAAATTTTTTACGAACACTGTAGTAATTGAATAGAACGCAAAAGGTTTACGTCACAACTCTTCATTCCTTTTATTGAAAAAAGCTTTGAAATTAATGAAAAAAAATGAAATAGCCCAAGAATGCTACTTCCCACCAAAAGTTATGTTTTGTAGTTTGTTTTGAACTTCTCATGAATGTGTAGCACTAGCGTATCACCAACAGAGATCTTTCTAATCCGAAATGTTCGCACTTGATTGCCATTATTGAAATTCCAAACTCTTGAGGCAGGAATGAATAAATACCAATCTCAACTGTAAAAACCGACAGAAAATATTAAAATCCATTTAGGTAATTAGAAGAAGGTGATAAAGTTCAGTTTATTTTATTCGATGCACACATAAATTATGAAAGGAGGTATTACATAAGATGTCTGTATTTCCTCTACTAGTGTATTTTAAACACTAGTACACAAGGTTCATAGACTATAACAGGTTAAACGAATAGAAATAGTATGAAATGTTACTAAGAGCTGAGTCTACAAATTCTTTATATGAAAACCTTTTCTTTAGATTAAAACCTATGAAACCTATGTTACAAATAATTGACATTATACATTGTTTATTTCTCATTTTCTTATTGCAATTTTATGTTTGTTCTTATTTTAGGCTTTTAGCTACAGTAATTAAAGCGGATGAAAATGTTGACCAGTGTCCATTAATCAACGGACAACGACGTGAACAGCAGTTAGCTTTTTGTTCTTTTAACAGTGGTAATAACCATTTCTTTGAAATATTTTTTGAACCATTCGATAGATTATTAAATTCTAAAGAATTCTAGTTTGACTCACGCCCGAGTTTAATCTACCGTTTAAGAGATATTCAAGAAGAAAGACAGAAAGTGTTCCTTCCTTTGCTAATTGTCGTAGTGAATTGCAGTTAGTTTTTGTTCGTTTTGCAGTGATAATAACCATTTCATTGAAATATTTTTTATACCATTCGATAGATTATTAAATTCTAAAGAATTCTATTCTGACTCACGCGCAAGTTTAATCTACCGTTAAAGAGATATTCAAGAGGTAAGACAGAAAATGTTGTCTTCTCAATGGCAATTTTTTCCCTATTCGTTTAACCTGTTATAGTCTATGAACCTTGACTAGTACAGTAGCTGTTATCGAATCTGAATTTTATTCGAATGGAAGAATGTATTATGGATAAACATATTCTGATTAAACAAAAAATTCTCTCTAAAGCCAAAACACAAATTTATATTTCTTAAATAATTATTAGTGTCAATATTTTTGTAGCCCGTAGTCATGATACTGCCACAAATGAATTATTTTTTTAATAAGTATTTCTTAATAAAAGTGTGACACTCGGACAGACAGACGGATGCGGCTCTTATTTTAGTATAGATCTTACATATAAAAGTGTGCGGAATAGATTTTTTCTAAACAGCTAGCTTTAGAGAAGGATAAAAGAATTCTGTTTGAACGTACTCATCAGTCAGCCACATATATGCAATTATGCATAGACTGCATATATTTATTACAATAAACCAGAATGGTCAAGCAGCATACTATTTAATTAAAAGGTAGAGTTTGTATTGCATTAAATGTATATAATATAATTTTGCAATCGACTATTGGTAGAATTGTCTCTATTCGTCCGGTTCCTGCAATCGTACAAGAAACAATGGTCTCCTATCAGCAACATTAGAATAATATTCTGCATTCAGTTTCAGAATACGAATCCTTTGATTGTGGTATTGTTTGGATCTGTTTGAATCTCGAGACTAAGGCAGGTATATATGCAAGAACTTTTGGGTGTGGATACTCAGATGGAAGCGTATTCTCTATGCAAAGAATATGTAAAATTAAACCAAACAATGGAGGAACTGTCAATCTATCTGAAAAGATTACAGGCCCTGGAAACAAAGCCTTCGCCATCTTTTATTATTTTCAACTGAATATATTCCTTTAAATTCCTGTGAATTTCTTAAATGGTTATTAATTTTAACAAAGCATTTGTTAGAACTTTATTTATTCAATCATATAACAATCCTAAATAATTTTTCACATAAATGTTTATAATTTCTTAAAATTATTAAATTTCTTATTAATTGGTATATTCCAATTAAATTAGGCAATTTTATCAGAAACTATCAATTTCATAAGTTATACGATTATCAAAGAAACTTAAAGCAAGTTCAGATAATAGCCTGAAGCCGAATAAACATGAAGTTTGCTAGTTAGTCGGGTTATTTTTAGAATGTCTGAATCTTCATAAGATTTAAAGGAGACTGTATCAAAAAACTACAAAGAGTTTATTCCATAAAAGTCATTGAACTGTTTGATTGAAGAGTTTTTGAACGTTCATAGCTATCGATTGGTATGATAAATAGAGTTCCGAGCTTGCCAAATCTTGCCTTTGTCCATATTATATATAGCTTCAATCTTTTGGCACTCCACTCAAATTATTTCGATAACTTTTGATACCAATCTTTTTTTATGTTATCAACAAAATGGTTAAACTGAGAACATGCATGATTGACGCTCTTTTATTTTATGTTTTTTTTACCTAATAGGCAATCTGGGAACATGATTGAGACTCTTGAGTGCTTTTAATTGTGATTGGCATAATAGGCAACTGAACAAATGTTTGTGATCATCAAAATAGCCAAATTGACAACATGATTGAGACTCTCGATTTTTTTGATCACATGCATTGCTGAGACTCTCTTTTCTCTACGTGATCGACCATAGCTTTTAGTGCTCCTCTGCGGAAAAGTCTTTCATCGACTCCATCAGAAGAGGATCACAACATTCTCCTCTTTGATGCCTCGATCCTTTCGATTCGAGAAGAGATTGTTCTCGTTGTGGATAAAGAAAGGAATCAATTTGCAGAGAAATGGGCACAACGATCGACGGAGTGGATTGGTGTTACCGGAGAGATGGGACCGTTCAGGGAAGAGGTGTCAAATGAATCCGGGTAAATTGGTGAGTAATTGGAATTGTGCTATAAGTGTGGTGGCAATTGATGGAAAAGAGTAGCGATAGAGTTGAATGTGACTATTATTTGTATAGAAAAATCATCGTGAATTGCCCCAGGTAGCAATGATTCTCGGGCAAATGTTGTTCCAATGTTGCCACAATATTGCTAATGTTGTCCCAATGTTAGACCAAGAAACATAGCTACCTGGGACGTATGACTAATGGACTATACTGTATATCTTACGTCGAAGTATGTACTTGCGATAGATATTTGTAAGTTTCCTTTAACAGTTATTGTTAAACATTAACAATTGGATACCGTTATATTCCATTTGAAGGAAAAAATATATATTTAGTTACATTTAATTTCAGGCTATGTATATAGTATACCGTATCTATGATATATTTTATCAGAGTTACATATATAAAATAATTTTTTCTCTTTGTAGATATAGTATAGTGTACAATATATTTTAAATGGACATAAGCAACTCGCTTTAGCTATGATTTAAATAAGTTAAAAAGTTACCATTCTATATTAACACTACCATTTGTTAAATAATAAAAAAAAAATAATTATATATCAATTTTTCATTGGCAAAGTTAACCCTGTAAACAATTCCATATTGCAAGCACAATTGCAAATGGTTACCATGTGGATTTTATTGGTTGTAATGTGGTTTAATGGTTACCATGTGGTTTAATGGTTACCATGTGATTTAATGGTTACCATGTGGTTTAATGGTTGTAATGTGGTTTAATGGTTACCATGTGGTTTAATGGTTACCATGTGGTTTAATGGTTACCATGTGGTTTAATGGTTACCATGTGGTTTAATGGTTGTAATTTGTTAATACAGTATACATATGTGTTATACACATTAAATCAATCTAACAATCACAGGAAAAAAAACTTTTTTTTTAAGATATGGCTTTAGAGCTATATCGTAAAAAAAACATATAAAATAAAAATTCTCTACATCATTATTATCCACAGGGCAGTTATACCACACATATAGCAGGTGTCTACCATATGTAATTTACTACATTCATTATAAAATATCAAATACACTATAACACATGTTAAGGGAATGGTTCATGTACTTAGGTAGTACCAATAATACTTGTCCGATTGAGCTGAGATTTTAACATAAGGTGTAAAGTGAAAAATAATCATATGCTCTCTTTTGAGATTTTTTCATTTTGGGGCCCCCCTCCCCCGTGGGGGTCGAAAAACCTTCTTTTTCGACCCCCCCCCCCCGGGAAACTATAGAACGGCTTGGGGGTTGGTGCTACAGAAAAATTTATTGAAGCTAATATGTTCTCTACTACTATCCTAAGGTCGTGGTGCAGTTTCTTTTTTGAATTTCTATCTGAAAAAATTTTTATTTGAATTTTTAAAAAAATTGTCATATTTTTTTTTTTTTTTTTTAAAAAAAAAAAAAAGTTTATAGAAAAAGTTATAGGAAAAGGGCTTCACCACGACCTTAGGAATTTCGGTCTGAACATATTAGCTCTTATACATTTTTCTGTAGCACCAACCCCCAAAAAGTTCTATACTTTTGAACGTGGAGAATTTGAGAAAAAATGGTACTGAGATAATGGAGGAAGAAAAATTTTTTTCAAAAAATCTTTAAATTTAAAAAAAAACTATATGCTTTCCGTCCCAGCCAAGAAGACTCATCAGGTCGCTTCGGGGGTCAACCCAGGCAGCGACGAAGCCTTCAACCATAAATGGGAGGCAAAAAAACAACACAGAAACAACACAAAAACAACCTCAAAACAACCTCAAAACTCCCTAACCCCCAAACTGAGAAGCGTGTTTGACACACGTACAAACGTACTAGGTGAATGGAATTTTTTGTGAGTTTTCTTTGGTAGATTTGCAGGGTAACTAAATTAAAAAAAAAAAACCGAAATAAATGTAAAAAATACCTGAACCATTCCCTTAAGCATATGAATAACTAACTACATAGTCAATGTACTTCATGCAGTTAATCGATGACATACCAGCTGATCAAAATATTTTTTATATAAATAGTTGACTCATGCATTCGAAATGACACACAGCTGTTCTTATGAAGTTGACACATGTTTAAACTATTCTACACATGTTCTAATAGATATGCATGGATAAAGATGTATCAAACAGTGACTATTTATCTTTGAATGTATAAATTAAAAGATAATATATATATGTATCAATATTATTACCAACTGCAACTCATAAATAAATTTCCTCGTTCGATTTGACCTGTAAAAGTTAATAGATTTTTCAAAATTATTCCAATTGGACGAACAGTGAAAGTTGATGAGTTTTTTCCCCTGTCCCATTCCATTTGTAGGAATAACTTACCTTTAGTAGGTAACTTTTAATGAAATCAATCGAATGAATGGCATTTCCCTCACTTCCTCCGAGTGTCAATTTACTTAATTACCATCCACGACATTAATTGAAACTTGAAATATGGGACTCGTTTTCGAAAGGCAACTTTGGAAGAAACAAGACATTGATAAAACCTTATTTTATTCATTGAAATAATTTATTAGGCACCCAGAAGCTCAAATTAAGTTAATTAAATTATTGGTATCATAACACAACCGTGGAACTATATTTTACGTCATTTTATTCAATATACCAGTATATGTTCCAAAATGAGCGTAATACAATTATGGGTAGAAACTTCGTGTTCATTAGGAAGTTAAAATTATTAGCAAGCCATAATGTAGACACAAGAACGGCCTTCAGTCTGCCAATTCGCTATGAAGTTCAATAAAAGGTATACACTGAAGTTCAATAAAAGGTATACACTGAAGTTCAATAAAAGGTATATACTGAAGTTCAATAAAAGGTATATACTGAAGTTCAACAAAAGGTATACACTGAAGTTCAATAAAAGGTATATACTGAAGTTCAATGAAAGGTATACACTGAAGTTCAATGAAAGGTATACACTGAAGTTCAATGAAAGGTATACACTGAAGTTCAATAAAAGGTATATACTGAAGTTCAATAAAAGGTATACACTGAAGTTCAATGAAAGGTATACACTGAAGTTCAATAAAAGGTATACACTGAAGTTCAATAAAAGGTATATACTGAAGTTCAATAAAAGGTATACACTGAAGTTCAATAAAAGGTATACACTGAAGTTCAATAATTCAGGTACATAAAAACCTAGAAATGATAATACTGTTTCAAAGGATTGAATTCTACTGAACTATCTTAATTAGAACATTTCAACAGGTTAGCAAATTCTTTCGAATGGATAAGTAATGGTGATGGTATAAGACGTGTTGTTTTGAATTACTTGACTTAAACATTACGTTTGTAGCAGATAACTTGGAAATATTTTTTCGTACCTCTGACTCGTACAAAGCAAAATCTTGTAAATTGAAATAAAAACGTTGGAGATTGTGAAGTAGTATATTTTGTTCCTATCTATAACAGCAAATGTATCATTCAATTACAAAGGGTTTCATTTTAAGTCGGTAATTTTTTTAGTATATATTAAAATTAAAAGGGTTCAAATAAAATCACTTCCGTACACACGTAAATGGTTTTTTAGTGTTTCCACCAGACATTTTGCTAAGCTCCTCCTACTTTTTCCACGAGAATATAAGAAAAAACGATAAAATTATTATTTATTTCAGTTGGTATCCATGATAAAATAAATAATAATTATATAGTTTTTTCTTATATTCTCGTGGAAAAAGTAGGAGGAGCTTAGCAAAAAGTCTGGTGGAAAGACTTAAAAAACCCTACGTGTGAACGGCCCTTATGGAGTATTTGGGACCCATGTCTATATTTTACCCAATAAAAATGTTCAAAAGGTTGAGGTTTTGACTCCTTGTTGCATGACAGACATGTTTGCGTATGAAGAAGGGATTTTTTAAAATCTAGGTAGGTTTGGGTCAATTTGGAACCATGTTATGTGCTTATAGTCTTTTTAGAGACTTCCTGGTGAACGGTGAAAATGTTCTTTAGCCCATGGTAGCAACTATCTTCGCTGTAAGGATGAGAGAGATGTACCATTATGAATCTTATGACATCAACTTTACCACACAAGGCACAAATAGAGATCTCTCCCAATAGCCGTTATAGAAGCTCAAGATCAAGCCATCATAGACTGTGCATTGTGACGTCTCATCAAATTCAAACGCTTGACTGAACTGTCGAGCACCAAATTCAACAGTTCTGATGGTTCACAACTTCCCGAATGTTAAATTTCTTCTAAACTGTGCTCACCAAGTTAGGAAGTGTGTCTTCAGCTATCTCATTCAGGATGTGATGAATTCTTTTAGCTCTAATTCTCTCCTGATGGACTTTAATCTTATTACGATTCATTATTTTTATTGGTTTGGTTCTGAGATCCTCTTTCAGTATTCGGTACATTGAGGCTTTGGTGACACCCGCTACTGTAACAAGTTACAGATGAGATTGACGTGGGTTTGGGAGCAATTTCTCCCGCGTTCTTTTAATCAGATTTTTAAGAACGCTTCGTTTACGGCCTCGTCCCAGTTAATCAGATGTTGAAGCAGTCCCTTTGAAGCTGTCCTTGCATCTACCGGTTTTATCAAAGCTTCAATGTATAGAGTACTGAAAGAGGATCTGAGAGTAAAACCATCAAAGCACAATTGAACGTTCATTTTAAACTTCTTTGCATTTGATGAATAGGTCTCCTCTTCTCTGTGACGCTTGATCACTATATTTCGATCTACAGCCATGATACAAAGAATAAATTTGAAATTTAGATGCCTGAAATAAGAAGATTATTATACTGGCTTCAATTTGATATACAATTTTGAATGATTTATTTAATATGCAAAACGGGTTGTCTTTTTTTTGAAGGATCCTGTAATATAATTCAAGTATATTGAAATATAATATGTTTAATATATATTTAACTTCTTTCCTATAAGCATAAACAAATGACATAAAATTACCGGAATATTATTTTCATGATAGATAACACCGAGGCAGACAGACTGACAGAACTTACGACAGGATTTATGCTGACAAATTACCAGCATTTGTTGGGCTGCCATCTTATATATCTCGACTAGAATATATTTACGTTATGTGTCAAAACTATCATTATTATATAAGTTACGAATTATCGGTCGGTACTACATCTTAGGTCATGTAAGAAAAAACAATATAAAAATTATTATTATTACACAGTGCTATCTAATAATAATAATTTTTATATTGTTTTTTCTTATATGACCGAAGATGTAGTACCGACCAATAATTCGTAACTTACCCAATTCAAAGTTAATTTGTGTATATTTTGAATTCAGAATGTTTTTGAAGAATAATGTCATTAATTTTTTAATAGATTATGTAGAATCAAAAGCACATACGTATTCTATTTATATATTTTATCACAGTTACAGCAATAAGCAGGTATTCATAATAAAGAAAAAAAAAAATAATTACATAATTGAAGTAAAACTTTCCCTAACTATGAAGATTGTTATAATAAGTCTAACGAATTGTTTCTTTTGAATTAATCATCTTAATGCTGATTGTTTCTTTCAAAATAATTATTATTATCGATGTTATCCAGGGTATGTTCCTAGTTATCGAACGGTTCCACATTTTCAGACATATAAGAAGAAAATATATTATACTTATTATTTACTTTTTATTTCAATTATTACCCATCATATTCATGCAGGTATCATGAATACTAATTAAAACAAAAAAAGAATAAATATTATACATTTTTTTAAGAGTTCAAAAATATGAAAGCGTTCTATAACTGGGAATTTACCCCAGTTAAAATAACTATAATAGCCGTACACCAAAATTATAATCGTCATGAAAAATGCGAGCACTTTCTAGCCTTTAAGCTCTATATTCATTATTCTCAAAGCTGCATAATTATTATTATATGAATTTTTAATTTCACAATTCAGGGCATTGCTCGGAGGGAAGTCATTTCACCGTTAAAAGTGTTAGGCACTTCATAACTATGAGGGAAATTAGCAAAAAGATATAGAGAAGAGGGTGGAAAAAGAAAAAAACTAGTAAATTTTAAAACACATATAATATTATACTTATACATACGATATATATTAAGACTCTCTCGTGCGAAAAACAGACCCAAATATAGATATTTCTGACTGAAATTTTACACTAATTAAATAGCGCAATTGCTTCTTATAGCCTGACAATTCAAACCCCTCCCCAATAGTTAGAGAAAATAACAAAAGCGTAATATTATTGCTTTACCAGCGGCCTTTTTTGGCACTTGCGCTATTTCCAGCCTCTGTTATCGGATGGGTCGGTTTTTCGAGCGAGAGTGTCTTAAAATATTTAATTTGAATAAAAATAGATTATAAATAGTGAATAAAAAAGAGAAAGCGAGCTAACTCTTTCTGTTTGATCTATCCTATAGATAGGGTTTAATAGAAATATTTAAACTTAACGGAATTTGTGGTAGACTAAACTAAATATGTTCAATACAAAGGTAAGTTCACTATACAGGACTCTACTATTCAGGATGGTTCACTATAGAGAAGTTCTAATGTTATTAAATCTTATGCCTTATTTTGAAGCCTCTGTATATTCACTTATTCAGTGTATATGAATTTTGCTTTCAAATCAAGGGAAATGGATTCTCTCACTCATTTCGCTCATCTCTACTCCATCTGTCTTCAAATAATTGGTATCAATCTTATTTTTCAAACAAATTAATTGGACTAATTACTCGCAATAGACGTGCCTTTTTCTCTAATTATTATACATTGTAACAATTGCCAGGTAAAACTTCAGTGTGGGATATAAAATTGCAAAAGTCATCAATTATAGATCCAATCAAGAGTTATTAATTGTCGTCATACATAGCAATATATAAGTATATTGAAATTTTCAAATGAAAATTTGAAAATGTTGTACCATCATTTAGAATATTTCATTCGATGAATTATTTGTAATGATAAATCATTATTTTTCTTGGAATTATGATCTTAGTGATTTTTTTATGTGAATTGTTTTCAAATTTAATATACATGAATTAATTATTTTTTAACCATATATTATATATTATATAGTAAGTATACATTGGAAAAAAATGCGAGTCAGCCTGACTCATCGCTTGAGTCAAGGCTGCAAAACTCAAATATTGGAGTCTTTTCTTGATTGAACCTGAGTCAATTTAACTATGAAACTCACAAATTTTGAGTCAATTTGACTCGTTTTTTTTCAATGTAGTCATTGAAATAATTTACAATACATTTTTTCCTAAGTGTACCATCCAAGATTTAAAGTTTCAGTAGGACTAACGAAGATTTAGTGGAAAAACAATTAAATCTTCTATTTGGCCTAAAATAACTTTGGAGGAATAATAGCAAAGCTATTTATTCCAAGTGTATATAAATATTACAAAATCCTCCTAATTGTTGCAATTCTTTAGAAACTATGTTATAATATTTTCAACCAATTACAATTGTTCGTTAATTATAAATAAAATATTGCATAAACTAATTGGCTGTTATCTTTTATATAGAATGAAAGAGGGGTAATTCTACGCATGAGAAGTGTGTTCTTTATTACACAGCACATACTGTTAATTAAAAATTGAAATGTCGTTTGTGAGAGTTATACAAGTCATTAAATTACAAATGTTCTTTATTTTTATTATTTAATAACTAGAAACACTTATATTTATAAACAATAGTATTGTGATATCATAGAACAGTTTTTATCACATGAGTCATAACATATAATTTTGCATTAAATGGCACAGTGTTCAGATAACAAAATTTCAATAATTCATTAGTAACTGTAGGGATGTAATTAAATGGTACCACGTGAATTCATGAAAGCATGAGAAAATTGTTTAATTCTCGATAACTGTATTTTATTAATTACCCAAAAAAATAGGAATTGATTTCAAAGTCAGATACTATTTTTCGAGTTTGCAGTATCTAGCTAAAGAAGTTGTTCTATATGCTTATTCATTAATGCGTTCAAAACTAATTAGGAAACTTGTTGAATGACAAAAACAGATTGTTAAGAAAATCTGAATATTCCCAAAAATGTGTAAATATAGGAAATAATTAGGCTTCGCTCTCCAAGATCTTGTATAAATAATACCATATAAAAGTTCAACAATTACATTCAGCAATTAATTCCTATATATTACTATTCAAATTTTGGAGGATAAATTCTTGACTGACTTTTTGTTCATTAATTATCAATTCAGCTGATTTCAGAGCATCAAATACAGACTCGAATAAGACAGTCTTTTGGGTTAAACACACAGTGACCGATATGGCACAGCAGCCAATAGCATGCTACAAAAAAGATGTTCAATCCTTCCTAACCATTTTCTATTAAATACTAAACTTCTCTTGAAACTTTTTATTGGATATTGTGTCTTCATCCTACCTACAAATTTGGCTACAAATTCTTGAACTTAATCGGACGCCTAATTCCAAAATAACTTATACTTTTATACCTATTACTTGCATGAAAAATATATATAATCATATACTTTGTAAACCATTCATAACTTATTCCTCCACTATGATTTTTTTTATAAATAGCTTGATAAGTTAATTGATCTACTATAATTATAATATCTCGGAGATCTAGGATGTTGGTGTGTGTATTATGGTTCTAGGTAAATTGCTCGAAAACAATTGCTCGAAAGACAATTGCTCGAAAACAATTGCTCGAAAAACAATTGCTCGAATGAACAATTGCTCGAAAGAACAATTGCTCGAAAGACAATTGCTCGAAAAACAATTGCTCGAACGAACAATTGCTCGAATGAACAATTGCTCGAATTATCAAATTGCTCGAATGAACAAAATTGCTCGAATTATAAAATTGCACAGTTTTTGATTTTATAAAAGTCAGTTATTCATGAAGTGGAGCTGCACCGAACAATCCTTGTTTCTTTTTAGTAATTGATCATTAATCATTCTATAAATGATTTTAATTATTACTCATTCTGCATAATCTTTTTTTTAGACCGTTGACATCTCGTATGTAAGATGTGAATTAGAATCATGTGGTGAATCAGTACTATTCATGTTTTTTTGTTTAAAAAAAACAAATTTTTTGGTAGATTTATTGAAACTCTGCCATAACTTTGAATTATTTCACCTATTGAGGTACCACATACAGATAGGCTAGTAATAAATATATTTTCGGGTTTTATGGTGAAAAAACATGAATAGTTGTGATTCACCACATGATTCCAATTCACATGTTACATACGAGATGACACAAACGGTCTAAAAAAAAAAGATTATGTTAAAATAGTTAAAATCTTCTATAGAATGATTAATGATCAATTACTAAAAAGAAAAAGGATGTTTAGGTGCAGCTCCACTTCATGAATAACTGACTTTTATAAAATCGAAAACTGTGCAATTTTATAATTAGAGCAATTTTGTTCATTCGAGCAATTGTTCGTTCGAGCAATTGTTTTTCGAGCAATTGTCTTTCGAGCAATTGTTCTGTCGAGCAATTGTTCATTCGAGCAATTGTTTTTCGAGCAATTGTTTTCGAGCAATTGTCTTTCGAGCAATTGTTTTCGAGCAATTTACCGGCTACCGTGTATTATACTGTCATTGTTTCTGTTGGTTGTTATATGAATAGTATTACATATGAATAAAATCTCAAAGTAAGTATTTTGATATTTTACACAAATTTATATTCTGTTCTTTAAGAAAACGAAAACATTATTGAAATAAAAAAGAAAATCAAAATGGTGGTATGGTAAAATGGTAAAATTCAAGCCCACATTTGACCGGTACTAGGGCAGAGTATCGAAAGACAAAGTATCGAAAGACAAAGTATCGAAGGACAAAGTATCGAAGGACAAAGTATCGAAAGACAAAGTATTGAAAGACAAAGTATCGAAAGACAGAGTATCGAAAGACAAAGTATCGAAAGACAAAGTATCGAAGGACAAAGTATTGAAAGACAAAGTATCGAAAGACAGAGTATCGAAAGACAAAGTATCGAAAGACAAAGTATTGAAAGACAAAGTATCGAAAGACAAAGTATCGAAAGACAGAGTATCGAAAGACAAAGTATCGAAAGACAAAGTATTGAAAGACAAAGTATCGAAAGACAAAGTATCGAAAGACAAAGTATCGAAAGACAAAGTATCGAAAGACAAAATATCGAAAATTTGATCGAATTTATAATAATGGAGAATTGATGGAATAGAAAATTGATCGAATGAAAATGGAGAAATCTTTCTATAAAAATAACATACATTACATTAGTTATACATAACTTGAAGTATGAATTTTGTTCATTGACCGACAGTTGGGACCAAGTCAATTGCATGTGTCCCGATTATTGGACTCGCCGAAAATTGAGCTGAAGACATTTGGACCCGTGGTAATTGGTCCCCAATACAATTGAGCCTAGTACAATCGATCCCCAAGAAATTTAGGCCCGACTGTTGGACCAATGGTGGCCATCGGGTGAATTATTGTGAAATGTTAACGGGTTTTTCACTTTTTTCATAGAATATATTAATCTGAGTTTCTTCCCTGCAATATAATAGAAGAAAAAAAGAATTTGAAACAATATGTGCTCTTGTTGCTGTTTTGAATTTTTTAGATAAAATTATGAATTTCTCTGGAACATTTGAGGTAGATTGATTATTATCTATAAATTATACTTGATGAAAATAATCGAATAGACGACAGTGTTGAAGTCCGAAACATAAATTTTTTCATATACTGATAAAGATATTTCTGAATGTTATCAATTATCTTCAATCACTTATCTGTCATATTACAGAGTTGAGAGAATTACCAGTAAACGAATTATCGTCTGCAATATTTACTCCATAAATAACTGAAAGATGTCACGCACATCTAAGATATGAAAAATGAAGCATTCATTAATTTGGGCATAGTTCTGCAGTGATTAACAATATCTTTGATAAATAATTATAAGAAGATTAGAATTTGGGAGAAATTTTAAAGAATTGTAATATAGATAAGAAATTTACCTTTACGAAAATCTTGGCCTCATATTTAAATCGTTACTGTTTTATATGAGAGAAACTTTTTATGTCTTATTTCGTACTTGGCATCTAGAAATATATTTTTCGAAAGGTATACATAAATATATTTTAGTAGGTAAAGATTTTCAAAACATTTCAAGAGGTAAATTATCAAAATTCATGGTTACGGAAATTGAGCAATAATATTTACCAAAATATATTTTCTGTGCTTTAATTTCTGTATCAGTTTTATAGTTATTCTTTTCGAAGAACTTTTTGATGAATAATTTTACCCAGAAAATAAACTTTTTACGTAAGCAATACATGAGAAAATTAATTAAAACTTATGGTTGATACTAAATTATAAAGTTGACTGATTGTCATGGTAACGAGAGATATATTATTTATTATATTTCGAATAAAAAAATATCATGAAATACAAATATTGCTTATTAACTCACGATAAGATTATAGTTAATATAGGGTAAGTTCTGAATTATCGGTCAGTACTTCCTCTTCGGTCATATAAGAAAAAACAATATAAAATTGTTATTATTACACAATGCTATCTAATACTTCTGCAAACCCGGGTTTGCAGAAGTATTAGATAGCACTGTGTAATAATAACAATTTTATATTGTTTTTTCTTATACGACTAAAAGTACTGACCAATAACTCGTAACTTACCCTATATGTACTAATTTTATTTTATTTCTTAGTTTCATGACTTTTTTAAGCATGTGACGCGATAGTCACATTAGTCACTTGGCCCACACATTTAATTCATCACAGTATAGTCCTTTATTCTTTATGTGACTATTTCGTCACACAAGGTCGTAAATGGTTAATGCACGTCAAGTATTAAATAACGTATATATCCTGAGCTCCATATCGTTCAGCGAAACTCAATTACACTCCAATTATTTCTTTGAAATTCAATTAAATGAATTGGTGGAAGTAAAGAAGAGAGTCAGAAGAGCAGTTATCAAAATGAAATAAACCGCCAAAAGAAATGTGTACGCATAAAAATATATACCGTATTTATTTTAGGAACCTGGGTGAAATATCATCATTTAATTATCAGTTAGAATATTCAATATGTTTGTATTATATGATGCTGCAATAATTAATAATTGAAACATGAGTTGGAATTGGAATAATGGGTGGGGATAATGATAAATATCTCCCATAATAATAATAAATGATGGGAGTATCTCCTATCTTTATTGAATTAAATATCATTTACTTTAAATCCATCTATATCAAATCTTTGCCTAATACAAAAAATAAAGAAATTCAATCCTGACGAATAAAAAGTCTGATATATTTTATAAATCTTTTTCTCAGAGAATATTAAACTAAAATTTACTGAACGAACTTGTCAGTCGAATTGACTTTTGAGTCAAGAAGAAGTGACGGGATGGACAGTTGGCTGAAAAATATTTGATAAAATCGTAACTTTTCCCTAAGATTTTTTATGAAATGGATAATGCATACGTTTGAATGGTAGACATACATAGATTGTCCAAACGGACATGTTAACAGAATGGAGATTTTATATTAAAAAATTGAGATTTCCGTTTGTCAAAAAAAAAAAAAAACAGTTTGTCCCAAAATTTGACTCAAAAATGTGAGTCAATTTGACCTATTCTAATATTTTACTCAAAAACAAGAGTTTGACTCCTAATTCATAGTCAGATTGACTCAGGAAGAGTCAATCATTGAAATAGACTCCAATATTGTAGTTTTGCAGCCTTGACTCAAACGATGAGTCAGGCTGACTCGTAAATTTTTCACAGTGCATCTCTGTACGTTCTTTACCCAATAAACATTTTGAGATAACAGTCTTCATCACCCTAATGTAAGTCAAGGGTGAATGGTTGCAAATAAGAATGATGGCTTTCAGCTCTTCATTCCAATTGGATTGCCGAAGACAAATTGTGTCTTGTATTTGTTTCTTTGAACAATAAATTGAATATCTATTTGAGGCCTGAGGCTATAGCAATAGTCATTAGTTATAGTCACCATGGATGAGTTCCATTGAGATCTCTCCGTCTGAATTGAAGAACAGTTCAATGAATAGGAATAGCAGACTATATTGTGATAAATAAATACAGTATTGTTATTCTACGCCATCTGTATTGCATATAATTATAAATTAAAATGAAAAAATCTATCAGAATGTAAAATATTGGTACCCTAAACATTTTCTCCATTAATTATGAAGTTAAAAGAATTTTGATATCAAAATATGATTAAGAATTAGTTTCAATATAAATCGTATAATATATTCATTGGAAAAGGCAAAGGTTAAAATCTAATACAATACGAACACTAAAATGTAAATGTCATCATTTACTCTTACTTTTGAACTATAAAAGCTCTTTGAAACAGCCTCCATCTTACTAGCTAAGCAAACAGAGAGAGAGAGAGAGCCTCTCCTCTAACAATATTTCTCATGTTTCTTTAATGGTTATTTACGTTGTGAGATGGCAAACAAATATCACTTTGTTTGCCTCTATTATCAACAGTTTTAGGGCTTTTGTATACTATTCTTGATGATGAATTACACTAGCCAAATTTTATTCATATGATGGAGTGAATATAGTCCGCGCGCAATTTACCGATTTGCGCTTTTTGAAAATGCACTGCGTGTTTTGGGATCCTGAAATAGCGCAAAATCGGATAATTGCGCGGCACAAATATATTCATTGATCATAATCTTCGTTTAAATTGTTGTTCTCCACAAAATTATCTGTATTGCTAAGGTATTATTTAAGTAAAATGTATTTGAAATATATGTAAGTACATGAATTTCGCAATTTACCTGATTGCTATTTCTTATAAACATTAAACTGTTAGAATCATATTTAATATACTAGAGCAGAGTACATTTTGACACCAGTGTTATGAATTATAATTAACATATGTATAAAACAGCGATCTACAGCAAACTCTGCGATAACATGTCAAGGGTTTTGAATATCTATAATTGCTTACTTCCTGTCACTAACGAACCATCTCAGAAAATCATTTCATACCATCTTAAAATAATGTACCTTTCTATATCCATATGTATGTTATTCAATAGGTAGGCCTAGTTATCTAATGTGCAGATTGTACTCTATTTCGAAAACAGGCCTAGACTGAATGATCTCTTGTCTTATAGTCAAGAGTCTCATTAAAACTGGTGCTACACTAGCAGGAGTAGGACATAATCCTGGCAAGAAGAATATATTCCTGGGATATTAAGGAAATATCTTAGGGAAGAAAGATGATTCTTGGGATATTCCCCTAATATTCCAGGAATAAATCCTCGTTGCCTGGGAATTATATAACATTATACCCTCTTTTCCGATCATTCTCCTAGAAATATTTGCCAGACAGTGTACTTTTATATTTGTGCCAATAAAAGTGAACCTGTGTAATTGATAGGCAGTTTCTAAATTATGGAAATAAGGAATAAATAATTAATTATAAGCGGATAAATTGTGTGACACCAGAGCACAATGAGACACCAGAACACATTGTGACACCAGAGCACATTGTGACACCAGAACACATTGTGACACCAGAGCACATTGTGACACCAGAGTCCATTAATAATTATGACACCATTCTTACAATTCTCTATTATTATCACTGTAATAACAGTCCATTTTGTACTAATAATTTCCTGGGTAAATACCTTTATTAGTCCTAACTCAATATATTGCAGGGAATAAAATATATTCGTTCGGTACATAACAAGCAAAGGGTTCTATTATTGCTAGCTATTATTGCTTGGTGTGAGATAAATAGAGCTACAGGCTTATTCAATACATTAATTAATAGATTATACTGTATATAATAAAAAGGCTTAGGCTCAAATGAAAGAAGTTTTAATTCAGAAAAGAACGAAGAGAAGTAAACAAAGTGATTGGTGTATCTTGCTAGAGTCTATTGATTAGTGAGTGAGTGTACTTAGTGAGTGAGTGTACTTAGTGAGTGAGTGTACTTAGTGAGTGAGTGTACTTAGTGAGTGAGTGTACTTAGTGAGTGAGTGTACTTAGTGAATGAGTGTACTTAGTGAGTGAGTGTACTTAGTGAGTGAGTGTACTTAGTGAATGAGTGTACTTAGTGAGTGAGTGTACTTAGTGAGTGAGTGTACTTAGTGAGTGAGTGTACTTAGTGAGTGAGTGTACTTAGTGAGTGAGTGTACTTAGTGAGTGAGTGTACTTAGTGAATGAGTGTACTTAGTGAGTGAGTGTACTTAGTGAGTCAGTGTACTTAGTGAGTCAGTGTACTTGTGAGTGAGTGTACTTAGTGAGTGAGTGTACTTAGTGAGTGAGTGTACTTAGTGAGTGAGTGTACTTGGTGAGTGAGTGTACTTAGTGAGTGAGTGTACTTAGTGAGTGAGTGTACTTAGTGAGTGAGTGTACTTAGTGAGTCATTGTACTTGATTTAGAATTAAAAAGTTTAAATTTCAATTTAACAAATAAATTTATGATGACCAATTCAAATCATTTTAATCCTCATAATATATAGATGTAAATCATAAAATATTAGTGCTTTGCACGATTAATATCAATAAATGTTCAGTATTTAATTTTTAATGGATACAGTAATAATAATATTCAATATGCTCTTTATGTATATCATAATAATATACTATTTCAATTGAATAAAATTAAAAGTTTGAAATGCTTTTGTTCATCTCGATATATTTTTTCTCTTTATTTTTTCTGTTCAAGTAATAGGCCTATAGATCAGTAAGTACGATAATTGTCTCCTTTTTGCCAAGCATAAGCATTTTCTTACATAAATCAGGCCTTGTTTGGGGGCTAGAAGCGCCTCGATGATTTATTAGACAGTTCTAATGCTTCAGCAACTTTCAATATTTCAGGGGAGAATCTTGTGGTATAACGAGATGTCTTGGGGTGTATATAATAGGGAAATATTTAAACTAGGTGGAGTAGAGGCTAATTAGGTTAGTCAATTATGCAGGTATATGTTTAAAGCCTTTTAAAATGGTGTGGCTTATTTTTTTTCAAACTGTCGAATTTTTCATTCCAATTCATCATCAGAAGAAGTAGGTACGTAGATTAGAGAGAGATTTGCCAAGGCCTAATATGATTATTGATCACCTAAAGTAAATATGATATAGGCCTAATATATTATAAGTTTTATTTACTTATTTAACTAATTATTGATTCTAAAATGAAGTAAATAGTGATAATATGAATGAATTACGCATTATTAGATCATCAAAAATTGCAATATTTACGCTAACTTTTAAAAATTTGTATTAGATTCCTATTGCCTAAACTATAGAAACAGTACTTTTATTATATGCAAAACCTTTTTAAACAATTTATAATGTCCAAGTATACACTATACAGTTCTTATTTGAAATAAATGTTTGGAACTTATATGGTCTATTATCTAATATGATTATAATTCTTCGCTTAATCAAAATGTATAATTTATAATTTTGAGGGCGCTTTGCTTAATATTATTCCAAATTTTACATTTCGTACCATAATGTTAATATAATTATAGAGATAATTAGCTCCTCTTCAAAGTACTTGCTGTACGTTATCTCATACAGTTCTAACGATCCAATTTAAAAAATTGAGATTAGAAAAGCTGCCTTCATAATCAAGATAAATTTAGTCTAGAATTGCAAACTAAAATTACTCTTAAATAGAAACAATTGATGTGGAGATGATAGCTTCAACAACACGGTTTCAATCAATCAAAAAGGCTATTTTTGAACATAGAATTGTGAAAAAGATGTTAAATTTGGTCACTCGAATCAAAATAATTTTTAAGATCTAAATTTTTGGTTCTCGTTGTATTCCAATCTGATAAATTTCACCCTGGTATGTTCCACTCTGGTATATTCCACCCCAGCTATATTTCATCACGGTAAATTCCACCCCAGCTATATTTCATCACGGTAAATTCAACCACTGTGACTATGTTCATGGATGTAGAATAGCTAATCAGTGAATAAAGTCACAATGTGATGAAAAGGGAAAAAATACCGTCGCAGTCTGCACTCACGAATGGAAGAGGAAAATGAAGAGATGATAGTAATAGAAGCCTAAGAACTTATCTAACACAAAAAATCTAAGACCTCTTAGTTGAAGACCATAACCCGATAGGATAAACTGTTTTCTCTAAAACTACAAGAAGCGATAGAAAATGATAAACAAGGTAAAAAACAAGATATAATCCAAATTACAACAGTCATAGTTCGCGGCCCAAGGGACGCCACACCCCCTTTCCTTCTCGTTCACCAAGACAATTTCAGTATAAGCCCTGGGGGCCCGTGAACAATTAGTGGCAGATGTGGCTCATACAGGCAAAATTAAAAGGTTAACAACAAAAAGTTTACATTATTTTCATGTGATATAACAGAAAAAGAATTATTTGAAATTAAAATTTTTCAACGTGATAGCATTAGCAAAGGAATATTTTCAACAAATGCAAGACTATTAACTCTATAAAAATAACACTATATTATACTAAGTGATGTTTAAATGCAAACACCTAATGTTCACTTTAATTGAGCATGCAAATTACGAGAATTCCTTTTTCAAACACTGGATGCGATTATCTCACAGTTTAATTATCGCAATTGTATCGGTGATAGTGAAGATAATCAGCTTGTGATTGGAAATCTAAATACTTCAACAGATGAAGAGCGTTCACACAACTTTTCTTTCTGTTGTTCTATCACATGTGTAGTGGAAAATATACAGCTTGTGATTGGCCAACAAAAGGTTTGATTTGATACAAAGAAAATGCAAGTTAAATTGTATTATATAAAATATATCAATAACTATCAAAAAAACCCAGTAAAATGGAGTGATGCTCACAGAACTTGAATATACTTGAGGTGGAATATACCAGAGTGGAATATACCGGGGTGGAATATACTTGGGGTGGAATATACTTGGGGTGGAATATACTTGTGGTGGAATATACTTGTGGTGGAATATACCGGGGTGGAATATAATTGGGGTGGAATATATTTGTGGTGGACTATACTTGTGGTGGACTATACTTGTGGTGGAATATACCAGGGTGGAATATACTTGAGGTGGAATAGACTTGGGGTGGAATATACTTGTGGTGGAACATACATGGGGTGGAATATACCGGAGTGGAAAATACTTAGGTGGTGAAATATACTTGTGGTGAAATATACTTGTGGTGGAATATACCGGGGTGGAATATACTTGGGGTGGAATATACCGGTGTGGAATATACTTGGGGTAGAATATAATTGTGGCGGAATATACCGGGATAGTTGGGGTGGAATATACCGGGATAGAATATACTTGGGGTGGAATATACTTTGGGTGGAATATAGTTGGGGTGGAATATACTGCTAACCAAAATTTATTTCTTTGATCTTATTAATATTGAACATATTAATGTTTCATCTTTAATAAAGGTAATTTAGTTATCATAACCTTTTTTCGTAGAATTCTGGGTCTCTAGTATACCAGTTTCAGGATTAAAGATTAAATAGTTAATGAAAGTAACCATCTTCTTGTGTCTTGGATTTTCAGGTATAGTTAATTTGAATTAACAAGATTACCAAACTAGTAGAATTTCACAATTCAAGATGGTTTAAACACATTTAAGATTTAAATTACTAAGATTAGAAATAAAATCTTCGACATAAATTAGGACATTATATATTTTTTGATAGGGCTATTTAGTCCCTACTTATAATGTACTCTCTCAAACTATATTATTTCTGTATAATTCTCATCTGTAAATTTGTACTATTGTACCATGAAATAACTTTTCCTCCACGAACTACAAATTACTAAAAGTCCAGCAAAAAACTTTTCTGAATTTTGTTCATTGAAATTCAGCGAAAGTTTTTGATGTTATGATTGGATAACAAGATGATTGCAAATTATTCCCTGTGCAAAAGTTAACGTTTCCTTCACAACAACAGCTAGGTATTACATGGCATTAAAAGTGTTTCAGAACTAGCAAAGAGGACGAATCCGTTGATTGGGTTTGGAGCACAATGGAGTTGACAGCCTTTGTGGTAATCTCGTTAGTTGATGTTCAGTTTCAATTTATCCTCTGTGTACAAAACAACATTGAAATATGGAGCATGTGAAACATACACTCTTTCAGGTTGATAATCAAACTAGTGTACTCGCCCGTTCAAAATAACGGGTCTTTAATAGTAATTTATTAACCGTTGTTAGGTTATTTTTGGGAAATTCAAATTAAATTTATTTTTTCGACATAAACTGAAACTTCATTTCATACATAAAATACATATGAAAATGGAATGAAAATATAAAAATATAAATATCATATATAATGTGAACATCCCGTGCGTATCATGTTTGCATTTTTCATAATATTAATACTCGTCGAGCAAAAGGGGACACCAAATAAATAAATAAACACACGAGGGAAATTATTAAGATAGACTAGTAAGATTTCCAATTAAAAGAATAACGGATCTTCTTCATCAATAAAAATTTATTACCCGTTATTATGTTACTTTTATTGAATTCAATTAAAATAAAAAAACTAGTACAGTACCTGTTATTGAATCTAAATTATATTCGAATGAAATTACGTATTATGGATACACATATTCTGATTGAACAAAAAAAAAGGCCCAAATGTAATTTATTTTCAAAATAATTAGTGTCAATTATTATTGTAGCCCGTAGTCATGATACTGCCACAAATGATTTGTTTTTCCTTTTAATATGTATTTCTATACTCTCAGGTGTTTCCTAATAAAAAGTTTAAATATTTAGAGACAAAATTATCAAATAAATTTTGAGGATAACGATTACCAGAGAAAAAATTACGCAAGTGTGATAATTCGTATGCGAATAGAGCGTATGCGATTTGCTCGAATTATGTAGATTTTGATGCCGAATTATCACACTTGCGTAATTTTTTCTCTGGTAATCGTTATCCTCAAAATTTATTTGATAATTTTGTCTCTAAATATTTAAATTCTGTTCATACTCCACTTAAACGTAAACTAATAAAAAGTGTGACACACGGACGGACAGACTGACGCGGCTCTTATTATAGTATAGATTACTCCGTGTTCTTATTTATTTTATAAATAAAATTAATTTAAAATTTGAATAAAACAGGAGAATTTGAATATCAAGTCATATATTGTCAAGCGTATCATAGTTACATTCTTTATGTTTAATACCCGTCGTGTAAGAGCGGACACCAAATAAATAAATAAATAAACTACGGGTATTATTAGGATAGACTAGTGTAATTTCCCGTCAAAATAACGGTTCATCAATCCGTTATTAGGTTACTTTTGATGAATTCAATTCAATTTAAATTTTCTGCATTAGTCTTATTCATTTTATAGATAAAAAACTTTAAAAAAGTGAACAAAAATAGGGGAATTTAAATATCAAGTAAATATATTCCCATGTGTATCATAGTTACATTCTTCATGCTTAATATGCGTCGTAAACAAATAAACAAATAAATAAACAAGCACACGAGGGAAATCATTAGTATAGATTAGTAAATACGATATTTGCAAAGTATTATTAGTCTTATTCATTCCTTAAAATCCCTGTACCTTGAAATAATTAACACAATTTAGCCTTATATAAATGTATGGGTACATAATGTTTAGATGAATAAATAAATAAAAAACAGAATAATACAATCATTTAAAAGCAATGAATCTCATCACATACACTGAAATTACTTTTTCAAACCACATTCATTTCACTTTGAACTTCACATGCATTATTATTACACAGTACACACTAATGAAGAGCTCAAATGTCACTGATGAAATCCTCTCTTTCTGTCCTTTAATTAAGAAGTCAAAACACGATAGGTTCTTCTTCTTTGAAGTCAATTAACTGTACTGAAGCAGATGACTTTTATTTCAAGATATGAAGAACGGATGTAGCTGAGAAGAACCAGTGATAGTTACATGGATTATTTGAATTTTCTAATGTATATCTATCAACTTCCATCATTTTTTTCCCTTTTAAGTTATTGCGAGAAACAGAATATCTTGTGATAGAGTATTTCATACTACATTTAAGGTAGTATAACTTAAGGCAATTTATAACCTTCTATGATCATTTAACATGTAATATATAAATTAATATTAATTGTAAAATGATCTTCCCATTTTTATGGTGAAAAGTACAAATTCAAGGATTTTGGTAATTATGTAGAATAGAAACCGAAGGAGTTAATTTACAGTTGTGACTGTGATACTATTACTAATTTAAAATTAAAAACCAAAATCGATTTTCCAATTAATCAATCTGAAAATAAAAATTCTATCGAAACATTTCGAAAGAAGATTGAAGATTACAGCTACCAATTTAAGCCGATTATAACTTAATTTACAAATTATTGTGTGCTCCGTCTTTTTGTTTTTAATTATCTTTTTAAATTCAATTAATCTTTCATTTATAGCACTGATGAACCAATTAACATAATATTATATAATTATAATGTGAATGAATAATAAGGATTAATAATGAAGCATCAATCAAATTGCATCACGAGCAAATATGGACAAGCTATAAGTTAACAAGTTTCTATGCAATTGTACAATGCAAATTTAATTAGCTGACTTAGATTACTTTGTATTATTCTTATTTACATTTTATAATCATTATCATTAAAGGAAAAGTTGTATGAAAAGAATTTTTATGGAAATATAAAAGGAACTTATATATAATATAATTCATTATGGAAAAGAAATTCGTACTGGTATCATAATATAGTATTATGTACAATTCACCATCTGGTGAGTATATTTCTATTTAGTACAATATTTTTTTTTTATATTATTGATGAAAGTAAAAAAAAAGAATACAAACAAATAATACAGCAATATAAATTTATACATAAATCTATATAAAAGAAAAATAATTCTTACATCAAGCCCTTTTATAAACTCCTATTCAATATGAGTGGAATGGTGAAGTAGAATCCTCTATATAAGAGCAGTCACACAATGAATTCATTAGCCTGTAGAGTGCCTAGAATCAAAACAGTATCCCATAACATTGCAGCCGATTTAGTTCAGTTAGCTCTGATATGAATCATTTAACTGAGACTTCATATCACTGCAATATATGCTGCGTTCTCGCCAGCAGTTGTTATTACTTTCAATTCGCAATGTACATTCGAATTAAGTGAGTGAATTCCTCCTGAATGCATATCGTGTAAATCCTTACACAGCCATTCACATGAACTCAATGAAACGAAGTAGAATGGGAAGGGGAATGAGAATCATTGAAAAGGAACTGATATTCATCCTCTGACACTTGGTGAGACGAAAAGGAACTGATATTCATCCTCTGACACTTGGTGTGACAAAACGAAACTGATATTCATCCTCTGACGCTTGGTGAGACGAAAAGGAACTGATATTCATCCTCTGACGCTTGGTGAGACGAAAAGGAACTGATATTCATCCTCTGACACTTGGTGTGACAAAAAGAAACTGATATTCATCCTCTGACGCTTGGTGAGACGAAAAGGAACTGATATTCATCCTCTGACACTTGGTGAGACAAAAAGGAACTGATATTCATCCTCTGACACTTGGTGAGACGAAAAGGAACTGATATTCATCCTCTGACACTTGGTGTGACAAAAAGAAACTGATATTCATCCTCTGACACTTGGTGTGACAAAAAGAAACTGATATTCATCCTCTGACGCTTGGTGAGACGAAAAGGAACTGATATTCATCCTCTGACGCTTGGTGAGACGAAAAGGAACTGATATTCATCCTCTGACAATTGGTGAGACGAAAAGGAACTGATATTCATCCTCTGACGCTTGGTGAGACGAAAAGGAACTGATATTCATCCTCTGACGCTTGGTGAGACGAAAAGGAACTGATATTCATCCTCTGACACTTGGTGTGACGAAAAAGATCCCAGTTTAATTAATGTCAGAGCGTAATTATTGTAATAACATGTTTACCACCTCTTGCAACTGAAGTCAAATACTAATTGCTATACGATCTTCAATTAAAAATAGACTGAAAACATTATATATAAGATCGATACGATTTCTCCAAGACAAATTATACTATAGAGTATAATAAAAACTTACAAATGGTTTAATATTAAGATACAATTATTTTTATACCTATTAAGTGTAATGGATCACAAAAGAGGTATAAGTTAAACCTTTTTTAAAGCTCTATATCCTTTGCATGAATTAATTATCATTTCAATTTCAAACGAAGAAGATATTTCGAACGTCAATTAAAAGCTCGAGGTAAGTTTTTTACTTTCAGGAATTCAATATGTCAAATTCCGCACCAAAATGCGACTTCTGTTTGGAATTGTGTTTCATTCTCTTTCAAGTGTGTTTTATGAATTCTCCAATTTTTTTATCAGTTATTTAATATCTGCATTTCAAACAGGCAAATGAAATTTCGAAACAAACAAAACTTGTTGGATGATTTTTTAATTAATGTTGGATTTAGGTATTTAAACTGAAATTAACTGCTTTGAAGTACTTCACTACGACTAACATTGCTAAATTCTTTTGACTCACTTGGAAAACGTGTCAGAAACATGATTATTATTAGTTGTATATTTCTGTGACAATTTGAATAGGTTTAAAAGCTTTCCGTAAAAAAATTATCGTGTTACCTAGTTTCATCACTTTTCAATCATTTGCAATATTAATTATTAATTAATCTAAATAGTTCATTTTTGTATTTGAAATAGTTGGTCTACCGCATCACTACCTATAGCATTGCAATTATGATCTCCATAATTAAAAATCTTCTTATTTCGATAATTGCTATTAACTGCTGTAGCTTTATTTAGTTGAGTTAAAGCAATATTACAAACACTGATGATTTCATTACCCCCTATTTTCCATAGTAGAGAGGTTCGAGATATCCTGTCGATATATATAATATGTACTTATTGAATCTTTATTCAATATTTACATTATAAAACCTTTTGCAGTTGTTGTCATTAAGTTAAATATTTCAACACGAGATAAACATGTTAGAAAGTAAATATTTAACAATAATAAACTTTTACTTTTGAAAAACAAACATTGTTGATTGTATTCACATCTTCAATACTTTAAAAAAACAAAACAATGTCGAAATATCTTTATATGAATGGCTTACTATTAAATCGATAAAATGAATTAACAGTAAAAGCTTCCTCCAATTCAAATATTGGTGATAGTTTTTTCTTTAATAATTCTAATATCAGTAAGAGTTTATTCCAATAATTTGAATAGTAATAATATCTTTATCTATAATAATAATAAAATAATTTTCCAATAATGGTAAAAGCACCCTCCAATTCCAATAATAATCCTGCCAAAAGTACAGTGGGAAATATCTCTATAATATAAATTTTCCAATTCTTTACCAAAGAAAATAACTGAATAATGTCAGGTGCTAATGGATCTATCATTTCGATGAAAAGTTTTCAGTGTCTGTCCAATATTCAAATCAGAGATGTAAAATACAAATCCGAAACAATCACAACAACATAAATAATTGAATGGAATCTAATCTGAGAATCAGAAAGAGAATCTATTATATCAATTGAAATTCGGTTATCTGACCAACAGCTTAGCAGACTATCTAATTGACAGTCTATCTCATATTACTTAATATATAATCGTCAATAAATTACGGGAAATATGATAATAAATATACACAGTAGTCGCGAACAGATGCCCGCTTTTAAATATAGAATTGAGTGAAAAGTTTAGATGTGTAAGAGGGGGCTAAGTGTCTTCCTAAATGGGTCTAAGTGTGTTTGAGTATATCTCTCATAACAACTTTGTTATTTTCATAAATTCAGACAGTTAATTTATTCTGTAAATATTATAGTTATTACACATGTCAGATAATCTAAATTAAGTTCAAATAATAGAAAATAGTAAACATTGAAAGCTAGTTAGAATATATATCATTTTTCAATTCAATATATGTATAATAGGAGAATACGTTTCCTATTCAAATACAGTTACATATATCTGAGAATAATATTTTAAAGACTATATCATGCAATTTATTTAACTGAACATTAACTATGTGTTACTTGGAAGGATTTATATTATGTTCATAGATGGAAACATGAGAGCACTATGTTTTCGATGAATATCATGTTTATTGTAGAAATAGGTGGGAAAATCTCTAAGAAGATTTGTAGGTTATAATGTGGCGTTTGACATGACTTGAAGACATTAAAAAGTGAATGTTTAGAATAGAAATAGTGAGAAGTATTATACACTGAGAAAAAAATAACGTGTCAAATTGACCAAAAATTTAAGTTTTCAGTTTAACCCAAAACCGACTCAAAAATGTGAGTCAATTTGACTCATTATAATATTTTACTGAAAAACAAGAGACATATTGACTTCTAATTAATAGTAAGATTGACTCAGGTAGAGTCAATCAAAAAAAAAGACTCCAATATTGGAGTTTTGCCCGCCTTGACTCAAGCGATGAGTCAGGTTGACTCGCACTTTTTTCTAAGTGTACACTAACGGTTCGGGGGTGGTTAAATTAGGTTAAATGGAGATTATCTCATTAGTTAAGGATAAAGAGAAACCACAGTACGGTGGGGATTGTGATTCAATCTCATTAAAGAATTGAGAAAGAGAACAATCTTATGAAAATAGGAGAGTAGTTAGAAAGAGGTTAATCGAAATAAATAAGTTTCATCAGTTCTCAATTAGACTTCTACAGGAAAGCCTCCTTCATTTTTGACAGCTTGGTCATTTACTTGTAGTGTTGTGATTAATTTAGAACAGAGTTTCCTAACTGAGGTACATATGTACTCGTGGGGTACATTTGCCTATCTCGGAGGGCACATTTTCGGTTTCAGTAAGAAAATAGTTTAAAAAACACATTTTTCCAAAGTAACATACTTACATATCAATATAAAAGTATAAAATTTAGTTAATATTAATTTTAAGTCACATATTGTGTTTCGTTATATGTTTATATGTTTTTAAACATATAATACCTTATATGATTAGTAAATAAATAGTGTAGTAATTAAAGAGTCGATCGAACGAGTATTGCACATGGCCTAGTGCATGATACGGACAAGAATCATGCATCATTAATTATTTTGGAGGCCTAAACTGAATGGATTGTTTGGATTTACAAAATAATGATGAAAATGGAATCCAATTTTGTTTTTTTATATATTCTAAAAATTAATGGGTACGTAGTTATGCATTGAAATAGTAAAGGGTTAGATTGTAAGAAAATGGTCGGGAAAACCTGGTCTAGAAGATATTCCCTGGCAGTCTTATCGGCAAGCCTCTGACCCTTTTCCTAATTTTAGTATTTATATTCCATGGAAAAGCGTCCCCTTAACTATTGTAGAGTTTTTTAATATGCTTAATTCATAATTTAGTTGTACAATGTGTTTCATCAATGTTTGAGTAACTTGTGTAAATTAGTAAATTCAGGTTTCTTTTGAAAACATATATAATGAATTTATAACCTATTTTCGGATAAAACGAAACCCATGTTCGAATAGCATTCGACTAATCAGAGTAGATAATAATAAATTAGCTAGCGTAAATGGAAATGATAAAAATTGAAAGAAATAAAGATATAAAAAAGAAAGCAACAAAAAAACGTCGATCATATTATATTGTTACTAGTGTACTTTCCCGTTAAAAATAACGCTTCTTAATCAATAGTAAATTTTTACCCGTTATTAGGTTACTGATTTCAATAAAAATTTATTTTTCTGCTTAGACTGATTTATTTACCAGATAGAATTCTTATAAATATATGTAAAATAAAAGTATTTAAATATCATATCAATATATTCCCGTGCGTACCATGGTTACATTCTTCATTTTCATAACCCGTCGAGCAAAAGCGGACACCAAATAAATAAATGAATAAACACACTAAGTGTATTATTATGATAGCTATCATTCATAGAATTTGTCAGAAACACATGAATTATTTTAAGCAAACTTTTGCGCAATAACTTCTCCATTTATAGAAGCTCTAAAAAGGTTTTACGTTTCCTACATATTTAAATATTAATTTCCTCTTTAGTAAACCATTTGCCAATTTACTTAGGATGAAATATGCAAAACTACAAAATATATCCCACATAGACTACTACTCTGTAGTGAGAACTATACACATGTGAGCTTTTTATAGGAGAGGTTCCTAGTTATTGCACGTTTCCATATCTTATTTCACATTTGATAAAAAAAACGTTCAATTATCATTAGTAGCTAAATTTACCTCTTTTTATAATGTCGAAAACGTGGAACCGCTCAATAACTTGGAACTTATCCTCAGTGAATGGAATAGTTATTTACAATTATATTTGTTTTATTGATTTCCTTAATGGATCTTAATTAATACTATATGAATTATTTACATTTAGGTAAAATGTGAAATATCTTCACGTTTCATTAAAGTAATGAATTAATACTAAATTATTCTCAATTGAATTAATATATGCGTTAATAATTTAGCATGATAATAGTAACAATAATATATGAATATCAGGAGTGTTATTTCAGTGAAGTGAAGTCTTTATTTTTATGAGCAAAAAACTTTGAAGAGGACACACAGTTTCAAGCTACTATATAAACAACGCTTAATTAAACCTTAAGCATTTAAACTCTTAAGTGATGCCTTGGAAACTTTTTAGGAAGTAAACTTTATTATATGCATGATAAACTTAACATCTTGAAAAATAAACTTAACAATGTGAATGATAAATTTTTAACCATCTGAATGATAAACATAACAATCTGATAATAAACTTAACAATGTGAATGATAAACATAACAATCTGATAATAAACTTAACAATGTGAATGATAAACTTAACATTGTGAAAAATAAACTTAATAATTTGAAAAATAAACTAAACAATCGGAATAATAAACATAACAATCTGAAAAATAAACTAATCAGATAATAAGCTTATAAATCTAAATAATTTTGTTCTTGTTAATGGCAGCTTTCTATACATTTCCCTACCCAAGTTTTGACTCGATACCCCACCTTTCACAATGTAACTAAAAAGTCCCAATAAAATTCATCTTCAAAATGACATCTCCATCTTGTGAAGACTGCTCTCACTCCATTAAAGTGCAGTAAAAGGGTGACAAGGTAGATTATTAATGTCATTTCACAGGGTGATGTTCATCAGAAGATTTAGGTATTAAAATTCATGCCCTTTGGAAACATGTTGCAATTATTAAAAAAACACTTAAAAGTTATGTTTTTTGTTTAAAGAATACTTTTTGAAACCATTATTTAATTGTTCTTTTCTTAGGAAATAAAGCTGTAGCTAGTATCTGACATTAATTACGAATTTACCTAAAAAATCTAACAACGACAATACTCAAATGATAGTAGATATCAGTATGACATACAATTATAAATTCATGAAAGTATTTATTATTAAACTTTATTGATATTTAAATGTGTAATTAAATTCACTAATGAGAATATGCAGATTGATAATTTCGCCTTCAAATTATAGTCTCAATAACAAACTCTTTCTTAATTAGAAATAATTAACACTATTTTGTAAACAACAAACTAATTACCTTTTAGCTGAAAACATTGGATGGCACTGATTTCTATTTAATTTAAGGAATTTAAATGTTTATTCATGAACATAAAGTCTTAGTTAAAGAATATTATCTGCCTGCTGTAGAGACACTGGAGTTAAAAGAACTAACAACCTCCTCTCACTGCAGTCAGAACTATACTGACTGTGACCCTAGGAAAATAATATACTCATAGTAATAATATACTGACAGTGACCCTAGGAAAATAATATACTTATAGTTATAATATACTGACAGTGACCCTAGGAAAATAATATACTTATAGTTATAATATACTGACTGTGACCCTAGGAAAATAATATACTTATAGTTATAATATACTGACTGTGACCCTAGGAAAATAATATACTTATAGTTATAATATACTGACTGTGACCCTAGGAAAATAATATACTTATAGTAATAATATACTGACTGTGACCCTAGGATAATAATATACTTAGGATCCTGAATTGTCCTAATTTTTTTCATGAATGGAATTTTTACCTTAAAAGATTATTTACTTGAAAAAATTGCTTCATTGTATTCTTTATTTTTCACATACTATTTGTTATTTTATGTACGTTGTTTTATGTATACTTTCAGCTAAACTTTTTCAATTGTTTTAGTAATAAAATAAACATTTCATTCTCCGTAGAGTTTCAAACTTCATTTAACCCGTGTATGCATTATATCATTTCAAACTAATTTGCATGGTGGGCTCCATCTGACTTCAATAGTTTTTATTACAGTATGAAAATACATAGTTGTAAATAACACTATTGTGCAATGATTCCTTTAAAATCAAAATATAAAAGAAAATAACATATTCATGCCTATTCCTATACAAAGAAAAAGCAAATAATACACGTAGGTTTTTTTAAATTTATATCAGTTTGTATCCATGATACCTGCAGGTATCTTGGATACAAACTAAAATAAATAATAATTATATAGTTTTTTCTTATATTCTCGTGGAAAAAATAGGAGGGGCTTAGTAAAAAGTCTGGTTGTTAGACTTTAAAGACCCTACGTGTGTACGGCCCTTTAACCTTAAATCCGAGTCAAAATGTAACATCGTTCAGGCTTACAAAAGGAAGAACCAGTCTGCTTTAAATTTTAATCCACTTTAGAAAAGCTGAACGATTCATAATCAAACTTTTTGACATTGATTGGCCTGATTTTCTTGCACAAATTTCATTTTATACGTTTGAGTTAATTTACAACATGATCTTGCTCTAATTTTATTATAAGTATCAATTTATAAGTAGTATTTATTTAGTCGAGCAGAGCATTGCTCTGTGCTTCCCTGGAATTGCATTGTCCATTTCTGCTGAATGATTTTACTTTCCTCGAAATAAACTTCAATAAAGCATTAAGTTAAAGTTAAATATTGTGTATGAATAGTTTCTCATTGAAAAGGCAAAATCATAATTCTATGGGTTGTAACAGAGTCCGTAATTATCAGAGTCTACGATATATAAACTAAATTGAAGGCAATTGCTACTAAAATAAGAAAGTAACACCTTTTTATTGTGTATTCTGTCATAATTTCGTATGGGCTCAATTGTTTGGGCTCAATTGTCTTTTAGCCCGTAATTGTATTGGTCCCAATTGTCCTGAGCCCAATTGTTTTGGGCCCTGTTGTCGGTGTTCCAGACCCTATTCAGAATATGATTTATTTTATAACTAATATGAAGCAATAAGAAATTGAAAAATAAAGACCATTTTTGTATAAATGTACTGAAATATTACTCATAAATAATTTAATATAGGATTATACTCTCCTTCTAATGCATAGTTCGTAAACAACAATCGATAGGATGCTGTAAATGCAGGGCCTATTAATTAATTAGAGTATTATCTTATAATCCATCACTGTAATCTATCAAAGGAATAATAATCTGCTCGTATATTTGAAGTTAATAATTGCATGGAATTGGAGTAGACAGGTCTGTCTTTAAATTAGACAGAGACTGAATTAGCCTGTCTAATAGACAGGGAAAGATAGACTGTATCGGCCTGTTTCTTTATGGTATAATTACCTTCGCAGAAAGCGGGAAGGTCATATTTTCATCGGACTTTATTTATTTATTTACTTTTATCATCTTGTTATTCGCTTAACTGAAAAAGTGTTCAACCAAATTGCCTAAAATTTGGTGAAACGATTGGTCAATGTACAGTGACCTGCTGCTAGAATTTTGGGAGCGACATGGTCAAAGGTCAAGGTCATGGTCATTTATAACTCAAAAAGTATTGAATCATATTGCATGAAACTTGGTGGGACGATTGGTCAATATACAGGAAATATTTTGTTAGATTTTGGGAGTGATCGGGTCAAAGTTCAAAGATCAAGGTCAGGGCCATTTGTAACTCAATAACTCAAAAAGTATTCAACCAAATTGTCTGGAATTTGATGAGACGATTGGTCAATATCCAGGAACGATCTGGTAGAATTTTGGAAGCGATCCGGTGAAAAGTCAAGGTCAAGGTCTTTTATAACTGGATAACTCAAAAAGTATTGTACCATATTGCATGAAACTTGGTGGGACGATTGGTTATTATCCAGTTAGCAGTTCTTAAATTTTGGGAGAGAATAGGCCAAAGCAGAGGCGAAGGTATGCGCTCTACCGAGCGCACATAGTCTAGTTTATACTAAATTAGTTATATGATTATTATGCTATTCGAATTTATGTATTTTTCTTTCGGAATTGAAAGAGTACATATATTGATTTTTTAAGATAAATCACACAATATAATTATTCGATTAGTAATTACGAGGAATAGTTATTATTACATTTATTTACTATAATTCATTTTCGGTTCAATTTAATCTTCATTTCATTTTAAACATATTCACGTGATTTTAAACTATCAAACGTAATGCGAAGTCTGAATTGAAATTAAAACTGTCGGTTTAACTGAAAGAATTCACTCTTTTGAAAGTTGAGAGAATATAATATTGGTTTTTTGTTGCTGTTTATTATTACGAACCTGCTATCCAGGAATAATAAATTAATGAAAACTGGCAACGACCCAGAATTAAAGAGGGACTTAGACAGTCGTTTCAGCGGAGATTATCCCGCAGGATATTTTAATACGTACAGGAAAGTCGATCGTTCCGAACTATAGGGTTCATCCATCATATAACGGATGCCCTGTTTTAGTCATTAGTTTTTAACGTCTGTCTGGAAGCTTTTAAAGTTAGAATTTATGAATAATTTTCGTTATTTTTTGGTTGAAGATGTTTAGATATTTAAACAGTTGAATTTTATTGAAAAAAATGTATATTTTTTTGAAGCTTTGGAATATATGGTTAGTAAGAATTATAATTTAAAACAGAATCATTAACTAGACTACGTGCACTTGGTAGAGCGCATACATTTCCGCCGTTTTGGCCCGTTCTCTCCTTAAATCTAATAAACTGGAAATTGGATAATGATCAATCATCCCACCAAGTTTCATGCAATATGGTTCAAAACTTTTTGAGTTATTGAGTTGAAAATGACCTTGACCTATGACCGGATCGCTCCAAAAATTTTACCAGATGGTTTCAGGACATTAAACAATCGTTCCATCAAATTTCAGACAATTGGTTGAATACTTTTTGAGTTATTGAGTTACAAATGGCCTTGATCTTGATCTTTGACCTTGAACCCGATTGCTCCCAAAATCTAACAAAATAGTTCCGGTATATTGACCAATCGTCCCACTAAGTTTCATGCAATATGGTTCAATACTTTTTGAGTTATAAATGACCATGACCTTGACATTTGACCGAGTCGCTCCATATATTCTACCAGAAGGACACTGGACATTGACCAATTGTTTCACTAAATTTCAGGAAATTTGGTTGAACAAGAGGATAAGTAAAAAAATAAAAAAAATGTTGGTAAAATATGACTTACGCAAATTTGCGAAGGGAACTAAGAATACAGTTTATTTATATTGGTCGATTTAATACTAGTAATTTGATATTCGTCTAAATACGAATTTTGATCATTATAATGATTAATGATTTTCGTTCATCGTTCATTTTGTAATATGAATAATAAGTACAAACTTTTTGATGGATACAGTTTCTTTATTCAAACGTTTAATATATGCATTAACTCATATTCAATTAATAAAATTTCAAAGCAATTTATCGTTTTTAATAAACATCAATTTATAATATATTGAACGGAAAATCTTGTTAAACACAAGCAAAGTTTAAAAATTCGATGTTAATGTATTTTGATTATCAAAAACTAATTTGACATTTATTCACTTCAATATTTTCATCTCAATATAAAGTGGAATGAAATGCAAGAGAAATGACAAAAATTGGAAAACAATCTATTTATGAAGTGCTTTCGAATAATTTCCCTGTTTGAGAGAATTGTTTTTTCAAAGTAAATTACATTTTGTTTGCCAGTCACGAAAAATCACATACTGGACCTGCAGGGAATGGTCTCTGGTGTCAGCAGGATGACTGCGACACAGCCCGTTGAATTGGTAGCCTATCTTTTTTGCAGGGTTCTAGGTAAATTCCTCCGTGAAATATTCAACCACAGAAAGTTCCACAAGGAAAGTTCCACCAATGGAAATTTCCACCGCTGGAAAGTTCCACAACTGAATATTCCACCGCCGGAAAATTCCACCGGATAATACAGGATTTCATTTAAATAAGGTATAACATTTAATAAAACTGATTCAGAAGAAAAATGTGTTTTTGGTGGTTAAAAGTTAAAATATGTTATGTTAAGTTAACGCCTAAAGATAAGCTAAGGCGAACATACAAAACAAATATCAGATTGAACCATCTTATAAATAAGTTCAAAATTAATATGAATCAATTTAATTATAATAAAATTCAAATTGTGTAAATTCAACAATAAACTTCCGCTACCACAGTGATCGATACATATATTTCAATTTAAATAAGCGATGATAAAAAGTGGAATAATTATAAAATTAATTTAAAAATGTTTATTAATGTTCCCGAAATACGTATATCGAATATTTCCAGTTTCCCTGATAGTTTCCATTGTTTATTTTATACTGATATATGTGTAATGGGGGAGGGGGAAGGGGGCCCATTCCCCCTGCCAGGTCATTAATCAATCAAGAAATGTGCAGTACAGCAAACTAGAGGATTCAATAAACTACATTATGGTTACCTCTGACAAAATTGGCCAAAAGCCGTGAAAACGAGTTTTTGTTATTCTCTCGATCCTTCAGTAATACTAGGGAATGAATAAATTCAAACTCTCATACCTCAAAAAGAATTAGTTTCTTCAAAAAACGGTTATGATTTTCGGATTCTATGGACAAATGTACATAAAAAACTAATTTGAATTCTATTTGGTGGGAGTCGTTGAATGGGAAAGATCCGAAAGTATTACAAAAATAGTTTAAATATATTGCGGTACATTAACTAACTTCGATCTGAAAACACATACACACGTAAAATAATCATAATTTTAAAACAGATAAGATAAATAACACGTAAAGATTTCTTTTGATATGCAACATCTTCACATCACGCCTAACTAGTATTGTTGATATCCTTACACGGATCGTATCCGTAGACGTTAAAATCATTTTCGTAAATTTCAAACAGCATGTCCATCTCATGAGGAGCCAGTTCGTTCATATAGTCTCCATAGAGGTACATTTTCGCATGTGAATTAGTAGCAAGATTTCCTTCCGGTGCTGTTGCATCCTGGTATTCCTGTTCCCTGTTTTGGATGATCTGTTGCTGCAACCTTCCTGCTGATTCTATACCTAGAACTCTTTCGACTAGAGGGAGGTCTTCGTGAAGGGTTTCCATCTGAAGAAGAATTGATATAAATATAGTGATTGTAAGAAATAATATCCTCTAAAATTATCTTCTCAATTTTGTTATACAGTAACAAAAATAGATATTTGAAATGTGTTTGTAATACCGTATTAACATTTTACGCATTCAAATATTATGGTTAATTTGAACTAGAAATTTGAAGGAACAGAATGGAATAGTAAAGCCCCAAGGCTTATATTCACTGTAGTGAAGTTGTCACTAAAAGCCTTGATAAAGACCAACCTTCAAAATAGCATCGTAGTTCATCTGGCAAGGTCCACATTTCAGCACCTGTGACATCATGTGTACGTTTCCGTCCCTCAAACATGAACGCTTTCCATCACAGTTTCTATGAAAGGAAATAACACTTAGTGCGAAGCCCCTGAAAGAAGGGATTACCTGGAAAAAACAAATAGAGTTCTGAACAAAAATTCTGGAACCAAAGAAACGCACTCTCTTTCCCAATTCTATAATGAGTAATAACTTATTAATTTAAATCTACGTACCTGCCCATGAGCGTTGATGGTTGGTTTCAGATCACCGATTGTTCCCTTGAGATAACGTGAGCATTTGAGCTTATCTTTTGGTTTCCCAAGCAAATCAATTGTTTCGCTATCAGGAACTAGACTCAGGGAGAGCATGGATTGAAATTTATCAGTGTTTTGCAATCCTTCTGAATGATCTCTTAGGAACACCTTGTTGTTGTACGCTGACACAAGTCTGCAAATATTGTAATTGCTTAAAAAATTATCGTTTCAGTAGTACAGAAGAACTCCTCTATAGTGAACTTCAACTAGTTCACTAGAGAGGAGTTCACTATAGAGTAATTCTACTGTAATATTAATTTAAATCACTATTTGTACTCACCTTTGAAAGGGATGTCTCACCACTACCACCTTCATGTTAGAGTCAGGAAAATCTCTCTCTTCCCCTTGTAGTGTATACAAATCATTATCCAAGTTCGATTCCTTCCTTGAAGAAGAATTTTGATTTCAAATTAAAAATATAAAATAAAGTAGATTTCACAATAATTCGTAACTCTGCAAAGATTGATCTGTTTCGTGGATACCTTATGCTCTTCGTAATCAGGTCTTCAATCATCTTGGTGATAACGTTGTAAATGGTCAACACTTTGGCGTACATGATCAAGCTCGTAGAAGCGGCCTATTTAAATGATGGATTACGTTATTCAATATTTGTGTGCTGCGCATAATTATTTTTCTATTATTTCTCAGAGAAATTTTCGAACCAGTGGGCCAAATACTTCGGCAACACTGCATTCCTCAACTAAAGATTCATTTAGTTTCTGAATCCTGTGAATGTAGGTTGTGCGTTTTCTTGATCACCTAGTGGTGCCCGATAATTTATTAGATTTGGAAATTTATTAATTCTTTAAGTTAGCATATATTAGGAAGATTAAAAATAGTAGTAGTTTTCAAACCTTTTTGTATTTATGTTTAAATAGCTTAGCCTAAAAGGACTTTCAAATTTAACTATTTAAACCTTGCGCAAAATTTAGTATTTCGTAAATCCTAGTTTCATTCCATTTCACCTAAGTTCTTATCTATTAGATTTAGTTTACATTTACTATCGTACTTCTTTATTTTTCATGTTTCTATTTATCTGGTAGTATTCCTCTATGAAGTCCCTTGTAATTTCCTAGTTCCTTTTTATTAATTAATTATTATTATAACTCCTTATTTACATTATTTTGTCCACTTTAATCTAGTATTTTGAATTAGTTCATATCAAAATTTAGCCATTAATTAATTATTATATTCAACGTGCATTTTCGGGCACCACAGGGTTTAGGATTTGTATTATTTTCTCTCTATCTAATAGAGAGCCATTATCGTTAATATTTATTTTCCTATGTTTATTTACAGTCATATAATTTATTGTTCCATAAAAATTGCTCTACATTGAAAATTTAAATATTAATACTTTGGTCTATCCACAATTATAATGTAAGTAAAATGCTGTGCTAGTTATTAAAACAGTTAAAAATCTTGATTAAACTACCTCATTAAAATAGTGTTAAAATGTTCGTTTAAAATCTTGTAATAGTTACTGATTGAAATATGATTTATAGTTATTGAATACTTGTGCATTTAATAAAATTCAATGTTTAAAACTGTAATAGAATTATATAGCTGATTTTTCGTAACTTTGTATTACAGTTACGGGCACGGAGTAAACACCTGAAGAATTGAAAACTTTTTCTTCCCCGTTGAATTATTAGTGGCTCTAGAACCACATGAAATCCTCTGATTATTACAAAAATTAATAGTTCAGAACAATTTGCTTTTATGTATTTTATATGTGAAATAAATATATATTGTTATTAGTTTGCATTTGTTTTTTCTATACAAGAAATTCATTTTGTTATTATGTATTAAAGTTGTATTTTCCTTTTCTTCTGTGAAAATTAATAATTTTGATAGTTTCGTAAAATTGCCGGTTTTAATTAAGCACATACTTAAATTATTAAAGTTTCCTTATTTTACAAGATTCTCATCATTTGAATTACGTTCTTATTTACTTAATATTAAATTTCAGAGTTTGATTGCTACCCACTGATCGAATTTGTCAAGAATGAACAATGTAAGAACACCTAATCAGAGTAGTACTGAAGTATCTCCGTTAAGCAGAATCTAGGTACTCTGAACCTCATTTTTCTCACCTTAGCGTTGATGCAAACACTCAAGTGGTGAATGTTGTCTCTAATGATATCCAAACCCTCATCTTGACTGATCTTTGCCTTAAGTTCACGACTGTCATTAGAGGTGCAGCCTTCCTTAGCCTTTCTGGTACGTTCAACAATCCTCAAAAAAACAGGATCAATCTGAAGAAAACACACTTCATTGAGTATTGGAAGTAACGGGGAAAAAATTCACCCGGAAGAAGAAATCCACACAGGAAATATCTCTTTGCCCTATGTGTCTATATATAGTTATATACAACATTTTTCTCTTTGTACCCTATTTCTCTATGATGGTTATAGTTATATAACTTTTATTGTATATTCCTGGTCCTCGGTGCATTCTTGAAAACCCTAATTAACAGCTTTTTTAAAATCAACTAATTACGTTTCTAACAGATGGTTATTAGTGAAAAATATAAAAATAGAAGACAATTATTGTAGGTACCTACATTTAATAATATTATAATAGGTACTAATATCCATCTTTTAGGAACGCATATCAATATCTCGATAACGAAGAAATGGTGGACATTTTGTTATTCCTGAAAAAGTGTTATTTTGAGTTTTTATGCAAGCTGTCAGATTTTGTCAGATTGAAATGAAACAATCACATCGAAAGTACAAAACTGAAGCTCGACTCGTTAAATGTCAATTTAAATAAAAAGAGACTTTTTAATAACTGGAAACTCAGTTTAACTCACCGATATATCTTGAGGCAGATGCAACGTTTCTCGTTCAGGTATACTCCCACATTTATCAGAACAGTGTACCAATTTGTCTACCAAATTCCTAAACTGGATAACTGATTTAATTTTGGCGGATTCATCTTCTTCAGATTGTACAGAGAAGTCCAGAGTGAATGTGTTGGGTGAAGACTGATCTTTGGACTTTGTGTTGGCTGGGAGTTGCCTCAATATTGCGTCAATATCGTTTTGCTGAGGAGAGTTGTGAGAACTCCCAAAGCTGTTGAAAATAACGTATGCAGTCAATAAGAAAATGCTTATCAAAAAAGCAAACATGAAACGATTGCGTTCTCGCAACATTGTGAATGAGTGCATATCATATATACTACTTTGATGATCTGTAAAAACTCTTTGGTATTATTTTGTGGATTCAATGGCATATAATAGGCTGTATCATCACGCATTTCCTATCCTGAAAAATAGGCTGAAGAAACACACATAGGCTGATTGCTAAGGTATAATTTTTTGACGGTTTCTTTTTTGATAAATCGTTTTCTTATCAAGAATATTTATGGTTGTGTTGCGACATGCCTTATTTTACTGAAATATTAATTCCTAAATATACAAAGTTCAACATTATAATTATTGTGCAAACGTTATAGACAGTATACATAAAACTCTACACAATATTAATTGTCGCATGGATAACTGTAGGTATAATGATAACTATTTATTATTCCTAATAAATAGTTATGATGAGGACATAAATATATCCCCTTCAAATAAATACCTGATAAGAATATAACAATGTCAAAATTTCTGATAAATTCTTTTGCCTGTAATTTATTCCTATAGCCTTGATTGTCTTCAAATTTTGAACAAATGTCACTTTTATTGTATTATTCATGATATAATTTGTAAATTAACCCAAGAAATTTTTTTAGGGTAAATTCATCGCGTGGTAAATTCATCGCATGGTAAATTCATCGCGTGGTAAATTCATCGCGTAGTAAATTCATCGCATGGTAAATTCATCGCATGGTAAATTCATCGCGCGGTAAATTCATCGCGTGGTAAATTCATCGCATGGTAAATTCATCGCGTGGTAAATTCATCGCATGGTAAATTCATCGCGCGGTAAATTCATCGCATGGTAAATTCATCGCATGGTAAATTTATCGCATGGTAAATTCATCGCATGGTACATTATAAAATTAAATTGATAAACTTAAATAAACTTTTTGCAAATTTTAATTATGCCGACCTTACTTTATTTACGCTGGATTAGGGTAACTTGTTTGTGTACGAATCTGTGCTATTAGTTTATTTTAAATGATTGGATTTTAGTAATAGAATGTCATATAATTTTCAAATGTACAGGGTGATCAGACCAGGTGTAGACAAATATTTATTGAAATATCTCCTTATAAATAACAGAAAAAAAGAAAACTAACTTAACAGAAAAAATCTCTATACATCTAAGAAATAAATTCCATAGTTATTTTTCAATATATCCTCCCTTAGCCTTCACCAAACGCCTCAACCTGTCATGAACTTGACTACACGCGAAACGGATGGCTTCTTCTGGAATTTCGTCCCAAGAAGTCGTCAATTTTTGCTTCAGAGCGTTCACATTTGAGTGATTAGAAGAGCAGGCTTTACTCTTCAAATACTCCAGATAGAAAAGTCCATAGGGTTCAGATCAGGAGAGGAAGGAGGCCATAACTCCTTCGACTAGAACCCAGCCATATTCTTCTTGCACCATTCTTGAACGCGATTAGCCGTGTGGGACGTGACTCCGTCCTGCTGGAGGGTAACTAGTAAATAAATCTATGGGAAAATTTCAGGGCAAGTTTTGATCAACCATACCATAAATAATATTACGTTCGAACATTTACATTAGATTTAAGAAAACAATATTTTTATATATCCATTACGTATTTCAAACTGCATTCCGATCAATGTAGTATTCGTTACAATAGATTGTAGTTCTGAAAGGACGTATACCTCACACTATTTGCAAACCGAACTACACAAGCTCGATACGTTGGAGCTTGCCGCAGCTTCAAAGCTTCCATATCTGAAGGTATGGAGTCGCAGTCCCCAGCAACCTGCTTCATATGATTAATAAAACCTTGCAGCATACTGCAACTAGTGAGGACTGTGTTCCGACCTTATCGAAATCAAGCGGGAAGAGGAATAAGAGAATGCGAAAGAACAGCTTCATGCGCAGTAAGTTATCTACGCGAATGCAGAATGTATCTTGGGAGACTTGCTCTAAATTTGATTCCAGCTTATATGTATATCAAGATCCATTCGTCCTTGTGATGGAATATACCAACTGATATAAATAATAATTATATCGTTTTTTCTTATATTCTCGTGGAAAAAGTAGGAGGAGCTTAGCAAAAAGTCTGGTGGAAAGACTTAAAAAATTCTACGTGTGTACGGCCCTTAAGGTATCTCAGGTTTTTCTCATTTTTTCAGTCTTTGCTATTAAGACATTCTCAAATTTATCATATATTTCTCTCAACTTTTGTTTCTAACAACATTTAAATTATATTATCAATTTGAATTAAAATTTTTTTAAAGCTTACACTACCATGTAAGAGTACACATCACAATATAAGCAATAATGTACACATCACAATATAAGCAATAATGTACACATCACAATATAAGCAATAATGTACACATCACAATATAAGCAATAATGTACACATCACAATATAAGCAATAATGTACACATCACAATAGAAGCAATAATGTACACATCACAATATAAGCAATAATGTACACATCACAATATAAGCAATAATGTACACATCACAATATAAGCAATAATGTACACATCACAATATAAGCAATAATGTACACATCACCGGATGTTTCAGTAGTAAGAGTTGCAAACATACGCAGTTAGACTTTTTTAGCAGGTGTACACCCTGTGCAGGTGTACACGTACAGGTGTACGTTTCACAGCATAGCAGATTTATACTCTAATTTTGGAACTCTTATTTGTTTGGTCGATAAAATATTTTTCTTATCTTGACTTAAATTCAGCAACTTGGAAAAAATACGGATATTATATTGAATATTAATTTTTTCCGAATAACGAATAAAATTATATTTAAAAATGCTATCAAAAAAAGTGTGTTTTACAAAATTACAGCAAAATAATCAGAACGGACTTTAATTAATCACATTGAATTATACAATAAGATATTGCATAAGATCATTTAACAATCATTTTGAAAAGGTATGTCTTTGTTTAGTACGGCTGTTGTTTAGAGATTTGCATTTGTTTGGTCTTATGATTCCTTATACGGTTTATAGGGCCGTACACACGCAGGGTTTTTTTAAGTCTTTCCACCAGAATTTTTGCTAAGCTCCTCCCACATTTTCCACGAGAATATAAGAAAAACGATACAAATCGTATAATTATTATTTGGCATCCATGATACCAGCAGGTATCATGGATAGCAAATAATAATTATATCGTTTTTCCTTATATTCTCGTGGAAAAAGTAGGAGGAGCTTAGCAAAAAGTCTGATGGAAAGACTTTAAAAACCCTGCGTGTATGCGTCCCTTTAGACGTATGGTTTTCTCATTTTCTTTTGGTATAGCTACTTTGTTATTTTTTCATTCACTATATTATCCTGGTAAAGTAAAGCAATAAAAAAGGTTCTAAACGTTGCCAAAGTATGAGAATTTTACACAGGTGTGTCGATAGTATTGTGTTGCAAACTTGTGTTCCGGGTTGAAACTCCATTTGATAGCATATGGGGCAAATGGAAATATTTTCTGCTATCTATATATTTCATATTCAACTATCATATAGGCTAAAAAGGTTTATAAAATCCATTATTTTGATTTAGACATACTCTGTGAATTGATTGTTTTTATTTTATACGAGAGATTCAATTTATCTTCAGTCAATCATAACTTAAAGGAGAGTAATGTAAATATAATCAAAGTATTATTGCTAATGGACTTTCAAAGTAGCTAGAAAACAACTCTTCAATCTACAATTCTCTAGGCTGAACGGAAAATATTTTTTCCCATCTCTGTTTGTCAGGATCTGAGAGCTCATCAAATCACGCTGGGGTGATTTTCAACCATATAGAAAATATACTATATATTTTTTTGGTTATAAGATCGAAAATGTATAATCCTTTGCTAACCCTATAATCAACAAACTATTATTTACAATATGAAAGCACAAATAATCACCAGTTGCTTATCACTTATGATGGAGATAATTAGTTTGATAAGAAAAGAGTCACTTCACTATCACTTCAAAATAATCACAGTGTATGTATCTTTGGCAGCACAGAACAACCTGTTGTTATCATCTCCACAGCAAAAGTGAGTGAGATATAATATGATTCAGAGGTGAGACACCTGTTAGAAAAATAAAACCAAAATAGTTTACTAGTTTAACCTATTCTCTTTCCATCTTATATGACAACTGATATGTATACTATTGAATTTTTTCATTCATAACGAAATATGCTGATTCGAAGGATGAAATTGGTAAAGGATTATTGTCCACTTTTATTCATAAGCTAGGTACGTTATCAAGCATATCAGCCGCATGTATATGAGCATTAGAGAGTCAGCAACGTGTTCGCTATGCAGTGTACAGCCATTTATGTGGGGTGGCTGATCTTTATTTGTACTTTCAGTGATGGAAGATGTGATTTTTCTTATTACTTTAGGTTTTTATCTTGTATACAAAAATTGTTTAAATAAATGTTGATTTGGTTAAGGTAGAAAAGTAGAGGCCTTTAAGGGACGTACACACGTAGGGTTTTTTAAGTCTTTCCACCAGACTTTTTGCTAAGCTCCTCCTACTTTTTCCACGAGAATATAAGAAAAAGCGATATAATTATTATTTATTTCAGTTGGTATCCATGTACATGCAGGTATCATGGATACCAACTAAAATAAATAATAATTATATCGTCTTAAAAGTAGGAGGAGCATAGCAAAAAGTCTGTCGGAAAGATTTAAAAAACACTACGTGTGTACGTCCCTCAGTGAACAGTAATTCTTATCTATACCTAATTATAGGGGTTCTACCATTTTGTTGTTTTTCAAAAATGATTCTGCAAACATATACGATTTTTTCTCATGTCTCATAATATAAATTCTCATTAATTGAGCTTCAATATTTTTGAGAGCTTTTATTCTTTTCACTATCTTTATATAAACGGCTGGTTTTATTTGATTATTTTATTTTATTTGATTCCACCCTTCTCCTGATGATGAATAGAAATCTTTCTATTCGAAAGCTTGAAACCTGAAAAAAAACTTCAACGCAGAGTTTAAATAACCTCTAATAATATGGTTTTATTTGTAAATGAACATGTTTGCTCTAGTTCATGGTACATACAAACTCTCCACGCATATTTCTCGATTGCTACCATGGAACCATGAATTGGTTGCTAAATGTCTAAAATAGAACCTTTGAATTAGTTTCTGAAATTTTTTGGAATCGCAAAATATTCTCTCAAAATATATTAATAAGACATGAAAATAATGACTGCAATTCCCATAAAGACTAATAATTGATAATATATATAACAATGTATCAACATATTAGGGATGGAAGACATGACAAAATCTCTCAAGGCTAGACTCTCTATCTTAATTTGTTGGAAAAAATGATAAACTGAATCCTTTAGCTTAATGGTATGTTTCTTTATAAGTAAAGTAAGTGCAAGTAATCGTAATATAGGAAAATAATAGGATACATAATGATTTAAATACATATGATTGGACTTTTAATATACAAATGTACAACGTATTAAGTATTTAATTCAAGTACAACGTACGAAGTATTCAATTCAAGTACAACGTATGAAGTATTCAATTCAAGTACAACGTATTAAGTATTTAATTCAAGTACAACGTACGAAGTATTCAATTCAAGTACAACGTATGAAGTATTCAATTCAAGTACAACGTATGAAGTATTCATTTTAAGTACAACGTACGAAGTATTCAATTCAAGTACAATGTACGAGGTATTCAATTCAAGTACAACGTACGAAGTATTCAATTCAAGTACAATGTACGAGGTATTCAATTCAAGTACAACGTATGAAGTATTCATTTCAAGTACAACGTACGAAGTATTCAATTCAAGTACAACGTACGAAGTATTCAATTCAAGTACAACGTACGAAGTATTCAATTCAAGTACAACGTACGGTACGAAGTATTCAATTCAAGTACAACGTACGAAGTATTCAATTCAAGTACAACGTACGAAGTATTCAATTCAAGTACAACGTACTAGGTATTCACGTATAAAATTCATATAAAATTCATAGAATATTGTGTGAATTGCTTAAAATCCTTAAATCTTTAAAGAGAGATGAAATCCTTGGAATTCCTTGGAATATGGTAACGCTGTGCCTGTAGACACTGTAGATGATGAGGCCTGTATACACTGTAGATGGTGAGTCCTGTAGACACTGTAGATGATGAGTCCTGTAGACACTGTAGATGGACAGGCCTGTAGACACTGTAGATGATGAGTCCTGTAGACACTGTAGATGATGAGGCCTGTAGACACTGTAGATGATGAGGCCTGAAGACACTGTAGATGATGAGTCCTGTAGACACTGTAGATGATGAGGCCTGTAGACACTGTAGATGATGTGGCCTGTAGACACTGTAGATGATGAGGTTTGTAGACACTGTAGATGGTGAGGCCTGTAGACACTGTAGATGATGAGTCCTGTAGACACTGTAGATGATGAGGCCTATATACACTGTAGATGATGAGTCCTGTAGACACTGTATATGATGAGTCCTGTAGACACTGTAGATGATGAGGCCTGTAGACACTGTAGATGATGAGTCTTGTAGACACTGTAGATGATGAGGCCTATAGACACTGTAGATGATGAGTCCTGTAGACACTGTAGATGATGAGGCCTGTAGACACTGTAGATGGTGAGGCCTATAGACACTGTAGGTGATGATGTAGACACTGTAGGTGATGAGGCCCATAGACACTGTAGATGATGAGACCTGTAGACACTGAAGATGATGAAGCCTATAGACACTGTAGATGATGAGGCCTGTATACACTGTAGGTGATGAGGCCTGTAGACACTGTAGGTAATGAGGCCTGTAGACACTGAAGATGATGAGGCCTATAGACACTGTAGATGATGAGGCCTGTATACACTGTAGGTGATGAGTCCTGTAGACACTGAAGATGATGAGGCCTATAGACACTGTAGATGATGAGGCCTGTATACACTGTAGATGATGAGGCCTATAGACACTGTGGATGATTAGGCCTGTAAACACTGTAGGTGATGAGGCCTGTAGATACTGTAGATGGTGAGGCCTATAGACACTGTAGGTGATGATGTAGACACTGTAGGTGATGAGGCCTATAGACACTGTAGATGATGAGACCTGTATACACTGTAGGTGATGAGGCCTGTAGACACTGTAGGTGATGAGGCCTGTAGACACTGTAGATGATGAGGCCTATAGACACTGTAGATGATGAGGCCTGTATACACTGTAGGTGATGAGGCCTGTAGACACTGTAGATGATGAGGCCTGTATACACTGTAGGTGATGAGGCCTGTATACACTGTAGATGATTAGGCCTGTATACACTGTAGGTGATGAGGCCTCTAGACACTGTAGATGATGAGGCCTGTATACACTGTAGATGATAAGGCCTCTATACACTGTAGGTGATGAGGCCTGTATACACTGTAGATGATTAGGCCTGTATACACTGTAGATGATGAGACCTGTATACACTGTAGGTGATGAGGCCTGTAGACACTGTAGGTGATGAGGCCTGTAGACACTGTAGATGATGAGGCCTATAGACACTGTAGATGATGAGGCCTGTATACACTGTAGGTGATGAGGCCTGTATACACTGTAGATGATTAGGCCTGTATACACTGTAGATGATGAGACCTGTATACACTGTAGGTGATGAGGCCTGTAGACACTGTAGATGATGAGGCCTATAAACACTGTAGATGATGAGGCCTGTATACACTGTAGATGATGAGGCCTGTAGACACTGTAGATGATGAGGCCTATAAACACTGTAGATGATGAGGCCTGTATACACTGTAGGTGATGAGGCCTGTAGACACTGTAGATGATGAGGCCTGTATACACTGTAGGTGATGAGGCCTGTATACACTGTAGATGATTAGGCCTGTATACACTGTAGGTGATGAGGCCTCTAGACACTGTAGATGATGAGGCCTGTATACACTGTAGATGATGAGGCCTGTAGACACTGTAGGTGATGAGGCATATAGACACTGTAGATGATGAGGCCTGTATACACTGTAGATGATGAGGCCTATAGACACTGTAGGTGATGAGGCCTATAGACACTGTAGATGATGAGGCCTGTATACACTGTAGATGATGAGGCATATAGACACTGTAGATGATGAGGCCTGTATACACTGTAGATGATGAGGCCTATAGACACTGTAGATGATTAGGCCTGTAAACACTGTAGGTGATGAGGCCTGTATACACTGTAGATGATGAGGCATATAGACACTGTAGATGGTGAGGCCTGTAGACACTGTAGATGATGAGGCCTCTGCACACTGTAGATGATGATTGAAGCTAGTATATGCTCCGTGCAATTTGCCGATTTTGCGCAATTTCAGAATGCGTTGCGCGGCTTGCCTATAAAAGAACGCATCGCATTTTCGCATGCAATGGCATTTAATTTTATGGAAAACTTTTCTTATTTTTTAAATTTAATTTAAAAGACGATCTTTTTACATTAAAAACAAATGGTGTGTTAATTCCAAACGTTTGGTAGCTAAATGTTCGATATCTTAGTAAAATTTAAATTTTTTGCTCAATTTTACCTAAGTAATACACTCGAGCTTAATTACCAATATATTACCAAGTTATTATACAGAGCTTCAACTATCATATTTTGATGAAATGGACCAATTAAATCCTGCTTCATACCCTTTACCTGCCTTTGTCTGCGCATTTTCAATGATCCTAAAACGCGCGGTGCATTCTTTAGATTGTAAAAATCGGCAAATGGCTCGGTGTATCTATACAGTGTATCTATACAGTGTATCTATACAGTGTATCTATACAGTGTATCTATACATATACACTGTATAGTTAGGACATTGGTGCATAATTCCAACTCAACATCCTGCATATACACTGAGGTAAGGACATTGTTGCAGCTCTCTGTATTCAGTTGGAGACATCAAACCCCTGTCGTGAAAAATAATCGTTAGTGGCCGTACACTCGCAGGGTTTTTTGAGTCTTTCCACCAGACTTTTTGCTAAGCTCCTCCTACTTTTTACACAAGAATATAAGAAAAATCGATATAATTATTATTTATTTTAGATGGTATCCATGATACCTGCAGGTATCATGGAAACCAACTAATAATTATACGATTTATATTTTTTTCTTGTATTCCTGTGGAAAAAGTAGGAGGAGCTTAGCAAAAAGTCTGGTGGAAAGACTTAAAAAACCCTGCGTGTGTACGGCCCATTAGTGTATAACTGTAACACATTACTGGAAATGTAGCCAAATAAAATGATATTTACCTGAGTAATGTGGCGTTGCTGATCTTAATGTTTGACTCCAGCAGCTTAGATTGCAAAGCCAAGGCTTCCTGTACCTTAGCAAAGCATTTCTGAAACAAGAAAGACAAATGTGAGGTGATTTAGATTTGATGACATGGTTTAGGAACGGTATAGAGAAGGTCAACTCAGAATTCAGATCTTACCCCATTTTTCTGTGTCGTTTTGTTTGATGGCGAGTTCTTGAATTGTATTTTGTCATACAAATCTGTGAATATAGAAATTATAATAAACTTAGGCAATAAAGTTATAATATCATTTAATATTAATACAGGTCTACTCATTATACCTACTTGAACACCGTACAAGGAGTTTATATACTAAGTTTAATTAAGATTTAATTAGATATTTATATTCGATTAGTAAGTCAATATTATGAAAACGGCTATACTTGTAACGTCAAAAGTAATAATAAAATAAAATAAAAAGAAGAATAAATTAAACTTGCACGAATATACAAATTACCTTTCAAATGAACTTTCTTTTTAGAAGGTATCTGCTCTGCATAAATGTTTTCATCAACTTTGTTGCGAGTTGATAGTCTGAAAATAGAACCTAATGTAAGAAAATAGTATGGATTCAATACCGTTTACCAAATTATTGAAGAAAATTTATGATAAAGGAGACCACGAAAGGAAAAATAGAGAGAGTTTATCCTTATGCCCAAGTGTTGTACATTCGTTAAACATAAATTCATCAGAATAATAGCTAGTAAAAGCGAAAGTTTTTTCCCTTAAACAACTTTTAAAAATTAGTCTCACTGATATACTCCCGTTTCTCCTGAATGACAATTGCACATTAATTCGTTTGTCTAAATCATACCTGTTTGACTGAGAGTCAGATCTTGGCGTGCCCCTCTCAGTTACTTCCAAAATGGTGGAAAGAGAATTCTCAACATCCGAAGCTATGCTCAGAATATCCGTCAGATCCTCCGCCAAACTATTGTCCATCAGCATCTTCGGCTCTTCACCATGTCTTACTTTAGATAACAGACACGACTCTTCTTTTGACTCATGTACTTTATCCTTATCGAGAATATCATGTGGTAAAATATGAATGTCACTGGGAACAGGACTAGATCTTGAAACCTGAGTTGAAATATCTTCTTTTATCTTGGATCCAGAGGACATCCTGGACCCTGAAGACATCTTGGACCCTGAAGACATCCTGGGTCCTGAGGATCCAGTAACAGCAGATGATCGCTTCAACGTTAATGGAAAGCAATAGGAGTCATTTGTTGGATGAGAATCTGATAAAGCTGTATTGGTTGAGTTTTCAAGTTTATGAACCTCTTTACATTCTGAATTTGTTAGATTCAAAGATTTAATAATTTTATCGTCTGTGTCGATGATTTGAGGAAATGTATTACTTCTAAGATTAATTTTCAAAGGTATTTTGTCTACTTTCAAGGATGCTTTTCTTTTCTTGTCAACCTCTTGCTTCAGAATCGATCTTGTATTAGATAGTATTCTTTTATCTCTCAAAGAAATACTTTCAACAGAAAAAGTAATTTGATTGGAAGATTGAGGATTGGTTTTCTCTTTGGGCTTCAAGAACATATCCTTGAAATTTATAATATTTTTAGTTTTTGGTTCTCTGTAACCGCTGTATCTGTTTTTTACGTGAACTTCTCTCACGCAACGCTTTTTCGTTTCCTTATCGTCATTTGGTAATTTAATTGTGATAGATGATACTTTTTCTAACCTAGGCTCTCCAGCTGTCCCAATGGTTTTTACATCAGATATGCATGTGTTATTTTCAATATATTTATTAACATTCGCCTGAATATTGTTATCCTTTTTATTTTGGTCATTGGTGCTGCCTATATTCTCATTTTTGTGTATACTTTTAATTAAGATAGGAACACCGAAATCATTCGAATCAATGCTTTGTCTTTCTATGCTTTCCTGCGATAATTTTTCTTCATTATTGTTTACTTTGCTCTCATTGCCTTCTTTATCTCCACCAACTGAACAGCACTGATTCAAATTTCGCTTTTCAATCTTTAATGTCTGTGATTCGTCATTATCATTTTTCCGTATAATTAAATTTTCTTGGTACAGTTTACAAGAATGATCAGTTATCTCACTTCTAGTGGTTAACCTTTTCATCTTACTACCTTTATAATTCACAGGTTTCCTAATCTTCTGTTCGTGAAACAAGCTTTTAGTTGTATGTTGATTATGAACCACAGTGTTTGCTTTAAAACGATCATTTCGAATCCTCTTTTCTCCTTCCACAATATTTTTACTGACGTGTGTTTCGGGACCTTCACTCCACGCAATTTTCGTGATAGGTATTCTGACCTCATGTTTTAATGGAATCAGAACGAATTCGGAACAGCTGGAACTCTTGTTCAGACTCGGTCGCTTGGTGTTTATTGGGGTACTTTTCGACACATTTGTTTGAAGGTAACTTGTAGAAACTGTTCTTCGGGTAAGAATCTTTTTGTTGATCTGACTATCCATGCTCTCCAGTTGAATTTTCGAAAAGCTTTATTGCGTATATAAATACTTTAACTGGAAATTGAGAATTGTTTTTATCATTATTTATATAATATATGAATTTCTCTAATATTGTGCTCTTATATTATATAGGTTTTTACTGGTTACCATAGAAAATATATCATAATTTCGCAATAAATTATATAAGAAGATTTTGGCATTGAGATTTAAAACCGCTATTGGAAAAATATCTACATTAAAACCAAATTCTTATATTCGACTTTCTCTGCTTAAATCATTAGTCAAGGAAATTAATAAAACTATATGTTTTATAAGAATTTATAGCAAGTGAAATTAAATTCAAGCATATATCAACTATTGAAGGTGAAAATTGTATTTAATTGATATGTAGGATAATCAATAACTCTATTTTATTTAGTTAGATGAAAAAAGTTATTCTTAATAATCGTATAATAAATAAATCATTAATTGTGTATTTTATATAGTTTGATCAATTATTTTAAACAATATAAACAAAAATTATGGAATACCTCACAAGTAAATATCCAAATAAAAAATAATTTTGTTAGATTTTAAAAGGATGTTCAAACTATTAAATCACACTTGGCAACTTCGATGGAGTTAATTCTTCTGACCGCGTAACCAGGAAACACTTCGAGGCAACACGCAAACTACACAGATCGATACAGACTCTCTGTCATCTCACAAACACAGACATGAACACAGCCATGAACACCGCAACAAACACCGCAACAAACACCGCAACAAACACCGAGACAAATACCGTAACTAGCACCGAAATTAACGCAACTAAAAACATCGCCCTAAACAAAGGTTAAACTATTTGATGAAAACATAAAACAAAATATTTAACTCGTTGTTTAAGTTTCAAGAGTGTATATTACACTTATTTAATCATAACAATTTCAAAAGCTAAAAAAGCATTTTCTAAAATTGTAATCCTTGATTGAAATAATAAGAAGTATCTATTTTCATATTTAACTTAGTAGCACAAATAGTAGTTGAATGTTCCACTGAGAGACAAGGAGAGGTAGGGTTAGACAAACCTCCTCACAGACATCCTTAGTGAGGAATGATGTGCGTGAACAACAAATACGCCAACTCCCTCCCTCACTTTTTCCTGCAATTCAATTAGACATATACCTCTGCAGGTAATTCAGCCTCAGAGAGTTAGTATTTAGTGCATACAAGCGGAAAGGGAAGAATGTTGAAAAATTTGCGTCATGAAAAATTTGCATCATCAATTTGCGTCATCATTTGCGTCACAAATTTTGCCTCACAAAAATTTGTGTCAAAAAAATGTATATGATTAATCTTTTATACATTAAATGTTGAAGCGTGACATTTTCTTGCAACCAGCCAACCAACAGACAAAGACACACTGTGTATTAGTATATAGGGTGATAGATTTATATATCTAAAGTGAATATATAAAATATACCACGTGACGAAAATACAATGGATAAACACATGTTTTCCCAATCCATTGATACTCCTAACAGCTTTATTCTTTGGTACTTTAATTTTATTAGTCAAATATATCACAGTGCATTTATAGAATAGAATGTAAAATGAGGTGTTGAATCATAGAGTATTAAAAAGTCATGTTAGACTTTATTAGAACCTGATGTGGTAAATAGCTACTCAGTCTATAAAGTACTTTTAACGATATTCTATAAGATATTTTATCAATATGATATCTGAAAGTTAAGTTATTGTTTAAGCCGGTGATGCCTAAATAATTAATTTGGTCAGCATGCTGTGAATTATCTTCAATAATTTTATGAGAGGATGAATTTATTTTATTTGTGTAGGACTAGAGAATATATATAGTTTTTTCAGCATTCAATAATATTCTATTAGAACAATTTTTATCAATTACTTAATGAATCTACGTAGTACGGCAGGTTAGGGTTAATAGTAATATGAAAAATTATAATATCTGATTTAGGGAAGCTACAAGTTAGTACAATCATCTACAGACATCGTAAATATGAAAAAGTCTGGAAACACAATTAATGGAAAATCATTTATCTGAAACAAGAGCGGGCCTAATTACTGCCCCTGAGGAACTGTATGAGTTATCGTGTAACTGGACTGGATTTCATTCACACATAAATACGAACTGATTTCTGTGTTTTAAATATGAACAAAACCCCTCATATGCCACCCTACGTATTCCATAATAATGGTTTTTCTTCATTCCAAGTAGACTAGTAGTCAAGTACCTTTTTAGATAAAATTACAGAGACAAAGCTATACTATTATTGTCAAGATTATTGAACAAATAATTGGTATGAGACAAAATAGCCTGAAATTAGTGCCTCATTTTGTTCCGAAGACGAAAATTGATTAGTGCTGAGATCTGCTTTGATTCTAAACAGATATATGACAGGGCAAGTTCCTAATTATCGGTCAGTTCCATATCTTCAGACACGTAAGAAAAAACGATATAAAAATGATAATTTAATTTTTATTTCAATTGGAACTGACCGATAGTTAATAACTTGCCCTAATTGTTTATGTGAAATTTTTTCGAACAATATATTTGATGTTGAGGTGGGTGAATGATTCCATGGTTGATCAGTTATTCAACATAATATAAAGGCTTTATATATAGCCAGCCAACTACTCTTTCAAACTACACCTGACATTCAAAAGCGATATACTGGCAATTTTTGCTAGAAACGTGTGCTATTGACCTGGCAATTTACATAACTACATGAGTTGGTGAATAGTTTATTGTCCATTGTTGGTTTTTTATGTTGGTTAATATATATTTAACATCTGAATTATTTGCAATAGAAATAAATTGGTACAGTTACCCATCAGAAATTTTCCACAACTGCCTGATGGAAGAACTATAGACTGGGCAATATCAGTCAGCACAATTATATTTTGGGAAACGGACTATTCCCCGCCTATTTTTTTTTTAATTTAAACTCTGGAAGACAATTTAATATTTAGATTTTTAAATTAGTTTTTGTAAAATATAATTTTGACCAATAAATCTATTGCCGTGAAATTTGTAAATCAAAGTGCCATCGCAGGCCCTATGTAACCGATTTTTTTGGACTATTTTTTAACATTGTTACATGGAAATTGGTTATTTACCAACTCATTGAACCGAACCCGTTTTGTAGTTACTCTATTGATAATTAGTTTTTATTGGAAATTTTTAGAGAAAATGTACGACTTTATATCTAAATCGTCCTCAAATCTGACTACTTGAAAAGTCTTGATTTAAGGATTTCTACACTCTAACTTATGTATTTTCATAATAATTGTTAATCCATTGTAAGTTCTATAAGGTATTAATATTAGTTCTGCATAATAAAAGAAGGACACTATAAAAAGAGGCAAATATTAAGTGAAATAAAATATATAGTAAATGATTAATTCTGAGGTATATTAATTATCAAATTAATAAACTACAATTAACTTTATTAGTGTTCTGGAAAAGTATATATTTGAGCGAGAAGTAAATAGATCACCATTTGTTATAATAGCTGGCAAAGAAAATAGTAAATTCGCGATATGTATAACTTTAGATCTGGAATAAACTGAATTAATCGTAGCCTCTTAGACTAAATTGCGACATTGAGCAATCTTTTAGAATTACCATAATGTTTAAAATTTGCAGCATATCTTAATTTGAAGGTACAGTCTTAAAATTAAAACGACCAATATGAACACATACGGAAATCAAAGCTAAAAATATGACTATATTACTGTGTAAGTCTGTTAATAAAATGTGTCTCCTATTGATAAATGGTTTGTTTTATCGAAATTATAATTTAATAGCCCAAAATACTAATATTTAATAATAGGAAAAGTCCGACGGGGAATGTTCCGGTGGGGAAAAGTTATGGTGCCTATATTTTGCCCCCCCCCCCTGGGGCTCTACCCTGAAGCAGTCTGGTGAATGGAAGAGAAGGGGGATAGCGTCCCATGGGTTCAAAACTGTTGTAATTTGGTTCTGTAACGCTAATTGCAGTTTTAGAGGATTGTTTATGCTCTTCAACTACGATGTCTTAGATTTTGTATTTGGATAGGCTCGTAAGCTTCATTTATCATCACCTCTTCATTTTCCTCTTCCATCTGTGAGTGCAGCCACCGGTGCTAGTGTTCCTTTTGTCACATTCCTTGGTAAGTGACTGAATTCACGGAGTAGCTGTTCTGCTTATTTCATGGAGCTACTTTCCTTTCTGACTGATTTTTTCATTTTTTTTTTTCATTTTTTTTCATTTTTTTTTTGACGTCGGTGATATAGTCGAAATGGCTGAAAGCTGACGTTAAACCCTGTACTAAAATAAACTAAGAAAACATCTGTATTTTAGAATATTTGCCGTTAACTTATGCACTTATTTAAAACACATTTATGTTTTTCTGTGCATAATATAAATATTATGTAGTTGTGGGCTTTTTTCCTGTGCGCTTCATTCCTGTGCGCTTCTTTCCTGTGCGCTTCTTTCCGGGAACCAAAAATTACATGGCATAGAAAAAAACTCTTTACAAATAAATAAATGTATCATTTTGACAATCATATTAAAGAAGTCCTGTTCTCAGATAAAGAAACCCAATTAAATAATAGTTTATTATTACAATAATTTTTTTCGAAAATAATGCTTTTCTTTTACACATATACAAAAATAAGAAAATTCACTATAATATAAATTAATTATTTCATAATTACTACTTTACTTTTATTGAATTTATTGAAATTTTGATAAAATAAAAATTCAAAATTATTGATATGTATATTAATTAAACTGAACATTGAAATGTCATCGTTAGGAAACTCAAATTATTAGCAGTAAAGTATGAAAAATTACAACAATTGAAAATAATTTTAGTTTAGTATACGATGACATTTTATAGAAAACTTTAATGCACATAGAAAATTAATGCTTCATATTTAGGATAAACTGCGCAAAATTTTATGAGAAAATAATAATATCCTACAAACAGGATGATTCTCCTTTTATTACCAAATCACGACTCAGACTTATAACCAGTGGTAATAAGAGTGAGACATAACTCTAAGTTATTATACAATTATGAATCCTAAAAATATCTCATCCAATCAGTTTGAACTCAATGATTTGATGGTTCAAAGTTATCGTAAATTGAGTACCTATATTGAGTACCTATATTGAGTACCTATATTGAGTACCTATATTGAGTACCTATATTGAGTACCTACATTGAGTACCTATATTGAGTACCTATATTGAGTACCTATATTGAGTACCTATATTGAGTACCTATATTGAGTACCTATATTGAGTACCTATATTGAGTACCAATATGAGTACCTATATTGAGTACCTATATTTCTGCCAGAATCAGCTGATGAAAGCTCTGTGATGAAAGTTCAAAGTAGCGAATGAATTAAAATTAACTAAAACTCAGCCATAGCTTACCTCTTGTTTATAGGTAGGCAAAGTATTTGTGTGATATTTCGTTTAATATTTTATATAAATTACATTGAACAAACAGTAATTTTATCCCATGTAAAATTTTATATTCGTGACAATAAATGAGTTTGCTTACGATTATCAGATCATTTCACAATTTGGGACAGGTAGGATCAATTTTTTTGAATTATTATTTTAATTTTATTTAAATTGGTAGGTAACTATCCATGATTCCATCTAATTCTGACAATATACACTAAGATCGGCACACAAACCAATTTCTTTATACCAAATTATAGTAAATAAAATGTTAATTAAAGTAGTACAATAATATAATTCCATGCAATTATTATAGCTCTTATAAAGCATGGTAATAATTTTATTAGCTTTTAATGTATTATAGATTAAAATAGTTATTTAAAGATAGGCCTACCGTTTTACACTCTGTAAATTACTCAAAACTAGATTATGTGCACTCTGTAGAGCGTATACCTTCGCCTCCGCTTTGACTCGTTCTCTTCCAAAATTTAAGAAACTGCTAACTGGATAATTATCAATCGTCCCACCAAGTTTCATGCAATATGGTTCAATACTTTATGAGTTATAAATGACCATGACCTTGACCTTTGATCGGGTCGGTCACAAAAATCTACCAGCAGGTACTGGACATAGACCAATCGTTTTACTAAATTTCAGTCAATTTGGTTGAACAATTTTTCAGTTAAGCGAATAACAAAATGATAAATAAATAAATAAATAATTGAATGCCGATGAAAATATGACCTTCCCGCATTCTGCGAAGGTAATTATCGAAACCCTCCCCCGCGAAAAACAGATCCAAATATAAATATCTCTGATTGAAATTTTACGCCAATTTTACACCAAATAAACAGCGCAATTGGTTCTTATAGCCTGAGATTCATACCTCCCCGATAATTAGAGAAACCAACAAAAGCGTTTTCCTATTTTGAATCTGTAAAATTATTGCTTTACAAGCGGATCATTTTGGCACTTGCGCTATTTTCAGCCTCTGTCATCGGTTGGGTCTGTTTTTCGGGTCTTAAGAAAAGAAACCTAATTCATAAAAACTATGCATCCAGAGTTTCATTGAGTATTTTTTTATTTATTTTACAGTACTTAACTCATGTTAAAAATGTTTTTTTCCTCAATTTTTTGATAACTTATAATAACTGAGAATGAGTTTCGATTGATTGTATGTGTTTATTCGAATTCATTCAATTCATTAAATTGCATGTAAATCTTTCAAATCATTGAAACTTACAAAAAATGGTAACGCTTTACCAAATAAGAAATAGAACCAAAAACTACGATCATTTTATGTGGATTGATAAACAAAATAGAACTAAGCAATTGCAATTTATATTCTATAAAAGGTTATATTTTATATCCTTTAGATTTTACTCTAACTAACTGATAACTTATATATATGATATATTCCACTCACTCTACTTTTCACAAATATCAGAATAATTATTTTCAATATAATTATGATTTATTTCAACCACATCCACAAATTTAAACATTTTATCTATATAATTAACATAACTTTAAAGAGGTAACATATGCTAATACTTTTTTTAATAGAATCACCATAGTTGAATGAGTAATATGATGTATACTTTTTCAAAAATATACTTGTTGTATGCCCATAAACGTTACTGAACGAACGTTTATATATCTCCGTGCAATATTCCTAATTAAAACTATATAGATAACGTTTTTTTAGATAATTTAGAGTATATTTTTTTTAAATTAGATAAGTTAGTGATAAACATACGTATAATATACAAACTACTTGCAGGTAGGAAATTACATAAAAAATAAAAGGTATCGAAACTGCGTTATGAGGAAATGTAGGGTAAGTCTTGAGAATTTTCCCTAAATTTAGGACTAAAATTTAGGGTAATTTGAAAATAATGAGAGAAAACCTACTTGCTATTTCACGTATTGTGGTTTGCCAGCCATATATTCTAGGTGTTAAATATTACCTAGTAAGCAGTTTACATTTTATGTTCAAGTTATTGTATGAAAGTCTATACAATATACTGAACTCAATTGATATAAAATGCAATGTAATATTTTTATAGTATATAAGAATATATTATTCTTATTGATAGTATTCTGATTGTAATGAATAATAAATAGTAATACTAGTCGCTGTTAATATTCTATTCATAATTTTGTTATAAAAAGTTAAAATATGTATGTTATATTTTTTTCAAATATAATTCCATTCTGTTAAACCATATGATATTGTATTAGTGTTTCACTATTTTTACTATACACACCTACCTACATACATTATAAAGTAAGTTACGAATTGTCAATCGGTTTCACATCTTCGTTTATATAAAAAAAACGTATACTAGGTATTAATTATCATATTATTTTCATCAGTATCCATGGATACCAATGAAAATTAAATATATAATTTATTATCTAGTATTTTCCTATATGACCGAAGATGTGAAACCAACCGCCAATTCGTAACTCACCCTACATGTTGCCAATACAGTTGACTGTAGTTTGGCGGCAGTTCAGTGCCGCATAGCGGGTTGCCTCGTTGGTAGTTTTTTAGTAGTTTTTCCAGTCAGTGATGTGTTAGCAGTGGTAGAGTTAGGTGTGGTTAGTCTGCGCTCTCTGCGCCTGTGTATGCAATTCAACACGCTTTCCAGTGATTTGTTTTTCACATTGTTTAGAGCAGTGAAAGAAGCGTACCAGTGATTGATATATATAGTTTGCAAGCTTTACCATACACACTCAGTTTCTTTGGTGAATTGATAACTTTCTTTTTAGCTAGAAAGGTAAGTTGTTGTTGGTATTTTCTAGAGGCTTCGTGCTGGTTGTTCTCATTTACACTATTTTCAAAGAGTTTATTAACCTTGTATAGATAGTGTAAATATTTTATCACCGACTCATTGGTTTTACATATTCTATGTATATATTTAATGATTGTTTTTATATATTATTGACTGACTTTTCCTCTATATTTCATCGTCACTATTACGTCATATATAACCTGTTTGTAATTTAAATAGACATCTATTTTGTATTCCTAGCTAGTGTGTTTTTTTATTTGTCAAGGTTTTTTATTTTGAGTTAATGAAAGCTGCTAGTTTTACTTTTGTACAATCTGGCCTCATAAAATTTATGGAAATACACTCGATCGAGTTAACGGTACTCTGATTGGTAAAAATAAACATTTATCGAACTATATTGACTATACCGATAAATACCCATCATATGCAACATTTTTTCATATAAAATCAAACTATCAACAAACAGTATTCAGGTTAATTTTCAGCATGGACATTAGATACCATAATAAAACTGAATGGGTAAATTACTAATTACCGTTCCTTTAATATACACACAGAGAACGGTTTTGTTGATACAACAAAAAAAAGTAGGTTTTTGGTTGTATCAACAAAATATATTAGTCAGCTATGAGCCATCAAAATAATTTTGTTACAGTAAATATATATTTTTGTTAAGGTTTTTTTGTTATAGTTACACTAAATTTTTTAAGGTAGCAGTAACTAGAGCTTATTAGTTATAGTAACATTACAATACTGTTACTTGAAAAAATGTATTTTGTTATGTCAACAAAAAGTTTATTTAAAGCAACACAAATGATTTTTTGTAGCAACAAAACCATCTTGTTATTTTAACTGAAAAAATAGATTATGCTGTTTTAATTAGTATTTCTTATATTATTGCATATAGTGTATATGTAAATTTGGCTGCATATAAATTAGTTTAATGTTACATGTTGTTATACACAAATTAAATGGGAATAAATGAACATAGAAATGAAGTGGTACATTCAGGACTCGAACCGACGATCTCCAATCTCAAGTCTGCGGCGCTAACCTCTCAGCCATACTGGACATGTTATAAGTAGGATTGGAATGAACTATAACCAATATGAAAACATGCAAGCCATTTAAAGAAATTGTAGAAAAATATTATTTAATATTCTATTGATACTGTATCTTTTCTTTTTTATAATGACAAGCAATAGAAAATTTAAATTGAATATTTTTAAAATAGCTATCTATTAATATTTATCAATCCCCACCTACCTACCTAGTTTCTTACTAGGTCTTATTAATCAATACCTACATATCATTACTTTCGTAGTTATGATACGTAAAAAAGGCTTCAGAATGAAATTGATGTAATATGTATCAATATTTTTACCATTAAGATTTGACCCAAGACTCAATGCATAACTATTTCCCGCGTAAAACAGACGATGGACATACGTGGGAATATCGATACAAAATAGCACTCAAGAAACACGTATAAATTTATATATATATTGATTCTGTACGAACAATGAATACATATTGTGGTAACTTAAAATGTATATGAAGCCTAATAACAAAAAGAAATGGCAGATAATTATTACAAATGACAATATAATATTGTTAATAGTAAAAAATATATCAATAAAAATATAATATTATTGTAGCAAAATTATTATTTATAAAGACAATGGTATTTTGTTAAAAAACAATGTTATATTTTAACTAAATTTTTCAAGTTACTACTACAAAAACATTTTGTTATAAATAAAAAAACATTTAACAATATTATATTGTTATCATAGCAATATTTAAGTTAATATGAACAAAACTTTTTTAGTAACCTTAACAATATTCCATTACAAAAATTGTACAGTTAACTTAAAGAAATATTTTGTTGTAGTGAAGAAACCTTTGAACAATATTTTATTGCTGATTTAACTCAATTGATGGTTAATATAACGAAAATTTCCAATTACAATAACCAAATATTATCGACAAAATACGTTTTGTAAATTTAACAAAACCGTTCTCTGTGTGTAATAAACGCTATATAAATTAACCGGTAATATAACTCTTTTGATCGGTAATTGAGTTTTAGCCCTAATTGGTATAATTTCTAAGAATGTGTTGTTTCTTTTATTATTTCAACATGTTATATTATTATCATTATTTCAACATGTTATTTTATTATTATTTCAACATGTTATATTTTTTATATATCAAATTATTACAATATTGAATTAGTTCCATTTTATATAATATTACTTTAAAATCTTAAATTAATACAAATTCACAATTTTATTCAATATCATTTTTACCATGTTAGGTAAATTATTCATTTTTAGCTTTTTGATTTATTATTATTTTGATTGCAGATTACCATATTTTTATTCCCCGCAAGAAATGTGCCTTTTTTCTATTTATTGTTTGATATATTGTCTATTCATTATTTAATAATACGTTGTTTAATATGGAGACTGCATTGCGCTCCAAGTAGCTATCCTTGAGAAAAATAAAAATAAAATAATAATGCACATGCATGCCTGGACTGCATAGAGTATGTAGCTATTATTGCTCAACAACATTAAGATAACAATTTAGTTGGTATGTTCTATTATTTTAACAATCCGCTAAAACCGACAATTAATCAATTATTTTAGAATAATACGGCAGGTTACTAATTATCGGTCGGTTTCACATCTTCGATCATACATATAAGAAAAAACGATATAATAAATATTATTATAATTTAATTCTAATTGGTATCCATGATACAGGTATCATGGATACCAGTTAATTAAAAAATGATTAAATATTATTATACGTTTTTTTCTCATATGACCGAAGATGTGAATCCGACCGATAATTAGTAACATACATATACCGTGTAGTATGTAGGTTAAGTTGTGTAATTAATTAACATATTAGTACTTTATTTGAATGTATATGACACATTTTGTATGAATTACTCTTCAGTTTTGCGAGGCAGCATATAAATAAAAATATGTGTATGAAATCACAGAAAGAAATTTGGAAGATTTTTTTTGTCTCCATTTGGTAACTTGTCTAGTTTTTATTAATTAGTTATTCTATAATGATTTAATAAAGAAGAGTTGAGAAAAGCTAATCATCTTGGTTTGGAGATTAATTATACTCGAAAGGGAAATAATTATTAATGATAATTAATATCATTTTGAAATAGAAATAATTAAAAAATGAATATTTTCAATTTTTCCTTTGAATTTTTCATTATGTTCAGGTACATCATAAAAAAATTAATATTTTAGGCATTTTAATTTTATATAAGAAGTTTTCGTTTATTTTCTATATATTATTATGCATAAAATTTCGTGTTGCTCCGAATTTCATTTTTTATGTATTATTTAATATGGGACGTAAAATATATATTATATTATTAAAGCAACTAGAAAATTCTTTTTTATTAGTAACTAATTATGTAGTCAGAACATTTCATTATTTCGAGGAAAATTATATAAATGACAATTTTGCTCTGTATAACCTTTCAAAAATTTAAATATGTGACATTTTCATTAATATTTTAGAACATATTAAAGTCCTAATAAATTTCAAGGGGCAAATTTACCGAGAAATTATATAGCAAATGCACGAAGTAAGAGTAATATATACCTATATTTATATGAGGGTATATAATTAAAAAGTTTCTAATAAATGTGTCATTGATTTCTTAAATTAATTTCTAAATAACTTTATGACCCATTTAATTGCTTTCTATTTTTAAAATTAAATATTGAAAAGCCCGTACGTAATAGATATATATTTCAATATGGATTCATTTATTACTTTTATTATCTATCTACAATAATTGTTTTAGTATAATAAAAGATTTTCGAGGTGTTTAATGATTATGATTAAATAATTGTAAAGATTATGAAAAAATATTGTGTAGTGAAAAAAAATGGTAGTGATTTATTTTATTTTGTTTTCGAATATAAATATTTTCTAACCTCCATACCAATTCCAATAATTAATATATATACCCACACACTATAAACATATGTGACATTCTAATAAATTTATATATGTTTATAAGACATTCACCTTTGATTGGTATTTCCGGACATTGAACTGAAATGTCTGTCAGTGTACGTACGCATTTGTATTTGTTGTTAAAATACATGTAAAATTTATAAATTTGACTTGTTTGAATGAAGATATTAGTTACATTTTATATAGGAATGAGTTAATTTGTCACTCATTTTTATACCTCGTAGCAAGTGTTTCGGATAACAATTTTGCCAAATATTATAGGAGCGAATATTGTTAATATAGGAAAGGGTGAATATTCTGATGCCACCATTCACCAATCACTCACCATTTAATTCCCCAATTCACTCACCACACCAATTCACTCATCAGTCACCAATTTACCCCCCCCCCCTACATTCACTCACCAATTCACCTCGCAATTCACTCACCAATCTACTCACAATCTACTCACCACTTTGCTCATTACTCCACTCACTAATCTATGCACCACTTCATTCACCAATCCACTCACCAATCTACTCACCAATTCACTCACCACTTCATTTCCGGTTCTGTTTTTTGCTGCCAATGACACTAGTGCTTTCCTCATCAGTTTTTCCTTTGGAACCTTGGGAAATAATTAGAATATGGAGAGAGAACTGATCACCATCCTTGATGTGGAGAACTGTCACTTGGAGAGAGAACTGATCACCCTCCTTGATGTGGAGAACTATCATTGGAGAGAGAACTGATCACCCTCTTTGATGAGGAGAGTTATCAATTGGAAAGCACTAATCACAATCTTTGATATGGTGAGCTATCACTTGGAGAGCAATGATCACCTTCTTTGATATGGAGAGCTATCACTTGGAGAGCACTATTCACCATCTTTGATATGGTGAGCTATCACTTGGAGAGCACTGATCATCATCTTGACGTGGAGAGTTCTCATCTCTTTAATTTTATTTCAAGTGTTTATTTAAATCTGCTCAAATAGAAAAACTTTGGATTCGTTAAAATCTATTTCCTTTATTCAATATATCTTCCATTAAATCTGAAATGAAAGTTGAATGCAAATTTTTATATGTTAAATTAAGTAATGATAATTAAATGCAATTTTTATTTTTATTTCATTAAATCTCGTAGTAATTTTTAAATAATTCTGTTTTTAATCAAAATATCACTTCGGAACAATCACCAGAATTTCTTCAATGAAATAACTGTATTAGAATTACTGTATTAGAATAACTGTATTAGAATTACTGTATTAGAATTACTGTATTAGAATTACTGTATTAGATTTACTGTATTAGAATTACTGTATTTGAATTACTGCATTAGAATTACTGTATTTGAATTACTGCATTAGAATTGCTGTATTAGAATTGCTGTATTGGAATTACTGTATTAGAATTACTGTATTTGAATTACTGTATTAGAATTACTGTATTTGAATTACTGTATTGGAATGGCTGCAATTTTCTTCCCATGGTTATTAGTCACGAGGCAATAGCTTTTAATTGAACAATAATCATTGAGTAGAAAGTTTTTCAATTAGTATTTCTTCTTTTCCCCATCTTATAACTTTTTTCCATTCTACATTATAATTGCATGTAATTAGTTTATTTAGTTTTAATTATTGACTCACATATAATTGTCTCATTCTGTTAAAATGGTAGAAAATTCGATTCTCGCTAAACGAATAAAAATATATAATTTCATATGTAAATTTTGGATTCAAAATCAAAATTTCAGTTCATATGATTCATTTTTCATTATCATTTATAATAAATATATCCTGAAAATAATCCAAATATGACATTATATTGTACTTATATTTATTGTACCTGGAAATAATGACAGCTGTGGCATTTAATGATTTATATTAATTCAAACTTGTACATTTTTATACACCTTCCTTTACTTTACCCACACCTTCCTTTACTTTACCCACACCTTCCTTTACTTTACCCACACCTACCTTTACTTTACCCACACCTTCCTTTACTTTACCCACACCTACCTTTACTTCACCCACACCTTCTTTTTGTTCCGGTTTGGTGTATATCCACTACCTTCCTTTGGTATGTGTGGTATTTGTTGTACCTTCACTTGTCAGGTTCATATGTTGGTTATTTGGTAGAGTCAGTGACTGGTGTGTACACTGTAACCTATGTAGGTTACAGGTAACACTGTAACCTACACAGGTTGCTGTGTACAGGTTACACTGTACAGGTTTCACTGTGTAATGAGGTATTAAAAGGGCCACAGATATTTACTATTAATATTAACTAAAAAGGATATAAACATAACAAAATTACACCACTCAAATAAGTGAATATCATTAAGCTCTCACTTCTAACTGGATATCATATTTATATATAATAACTTAGTTAGAAAATGTTAGTATTTAATGTATAGAATTTCAACATCATATAATAAGAATAGGAATACAAATTACATTATTTTTCTCTTTGATCCATAATTGGGCGTATTAGGTAGATATCGTGACATGCATATACATTATGATTTCTTTCTTTTAAATTGTAGTAACGGCAATAATATGCTACATATGGTTATCTTGTATTTCAATTTCTAATCTAGCAATAACTTCTCAATATAAAAAGAATGACCTTACCTACCATCTGCATAAAAATCAATTATAGAATACCTTATCAAATGAGGTATTATTATCCTTCACTGTGTCGTTCCACCAAGGCGACACTAGGGTCGGAAAACTGACATCACTACATTAATTTAACTTTTCTATCGCTATTGTTATAAGCTAGCGAAATTCTCGTGCCTGATTAGTCGGGAGATATGACGTCATACATGCTGATCTGTATACTTGTCCCTCATTGGTCCATTCGCTTTGCGCTAAAAGACTACCTGCAAAGCTTGCTCTGTGACTCTATTATTGTGTCCCTGTGCCTTAAGCGTTCTATAGGGACATTTTTGAAGTGAAAGTGAAATGTTGCCAACGCTACAACCTATATATCATCTGCCGGGCAGTGTAATTACTCATCCCTATTATACGGAGGTGATAAAACTACACAGTTCTTCCACATCAGTGATTTACCTTCCTTGCTTTTTTGGCTGATGCTGTCCTAAAGGTTTGCTTACTGCATTAACGTACTAGTTAATATTAATAATATTAGCTCTTTTCATATAATATTATAATATTCATTCTTGTTAAACATAAAACAACCATGAATAGTAATTTAACCGTATATGAATAGTTATTACTAGGGTTGTGACAATATGCATTTGAAATCATAGATCCTGAAAATTAAAGACTATTCAATAGTTCTAAATCAGCGGTATATAGTATTCGATACCATTTCATTTCGTTTCGTCTATGATATTCTTAAGATCTATGATTTTAGATGCATACTGTCACAACCCTAGTTATAAGAGTTTGTGAATATATTATATATCTTCCGATATTTTAATGTCAGTAGTTTCCTTTTTCACTTTCTTTATGTACATCACTGAAATAAATTATAAATCTTATATTATGTAAATTCCGATCCTCTTCTATTTTAAACTACAATTCAGCTTGTCACTCGATATATGTTCTAGGAGATGGATATTTGAAATCAATTAGATATCTTTTAAAGAAGACTGGAACAATTTCTTTCCATCTATTTTATTTAGTCGATAAACTACTTTTAAAACACTAATTAATAATTTCCTTTCTTTACGATATCATTTAATTTCACCATATGAGCTACATTAAATAGTTAATTTTCTTGCTCTTTTCCAATACCCAGAGAAGGTCTATGACCGCTAAGCTACACCTACTCTATTTGATGAGATGATGCGGCAAAAATAACAGAAGATAAACACTACTGTGAGGTGCTCCTGTAAATTGCTGAAACCAGTCACTATTTAACCTGTGATTTAACCTATTAATAGTGAACATCAATTTGCACCTTCTTCTGCACCTGCATTTGCACCTTCTTCTGTACCTGCATTTGCACCTTCTTCTGTACCTGCATTTGCACCTTCTTCTGCACCTGCATTCACACCTTCTGTACATTCATATGCACATGCATTTCATAACATTCCATTCAATGACATGAAACACTGCAGTCAAAGCATTTTATTTGTTGCAAGCCACTCTAACTCTGTATTCCTCATTATAAATCACCCCTTCAAATTAATAACCATAACTATTTAAGTTGCGTAATATTATGACATCAGTAATGAGTTGCAATACTCTGTTTTTAGTCTTTAATAGCCACCAATAGATGCTTTAGGCAGAGTTTTCACTTTTCACTGAACTGTTTCTCCATTACATCTCTGCCATTGCTAAACCATGTAAATAGCCTCAATTATTATTGCAATATGAAGTAACAGGTATGTAATTGTACTTAGTATGAGTCGATACTATTGCTTTAATTGCATGTTTATGCATAGGAAAACTATTGCCATTTTTAGCAATTATTACACAATATATATTTATTTCGAATAAACTTTTTTTTAAAAAGGAAAATTTAAATAAAATTAAGCATTAAATTTATATATATTGAAAAAATATATCATATTATATAGGTCCTAATATTTTATAACATCTAGTAAATATATTTTTTTATTTCAGTTAGATAACAATTATGGAAATAATTTATAAGATTAGTTATAATCTTTCGACATTAATCTTTAGATATTAATCTTTAGACATTAATCTTTAGACATTAATCTTTCGACATTAATCTTTAGACATTAATCTTTAGACATTAATCTATAGACATTAATCTTTAGACATTAATCTTTAGACATTAATCTTTAGACATTAATCTTTAGACATTAATCTTTAGACATTAATCTTTAGACATTAATCTTTAGACATTAATCTTTAGACATTAATTTTCAGACAATAATCTTCAGACAATAATCTTCAGACATTAATCTTTAGACATTAATCTTTAGACATTAATCTTTAGACATTAATGTTCAGACATTAATCTTTAGACATTAATCTTTAGACATTAATCTTTAGACATTAATCTTTAGACATTAATCTTCAGACATTAATCTTCAGACATTAATCTTCAGACATTAATCTTTAGACATTAATCTTTAGACATTAATCTTTAGACATTAATCTTTAGACATTAGTCTTTAGACATTAATCTTTAGACATTAATCTTTAGACATTAATCTTCAGACATTAATCTTCAGACACTAATCTTCAGACATTAATCTTTAGACATTAATCTTTAGACATTAATCTTTAGACATTAATCTCTAGACATTAATCTCTCCACATGTTAACTCATAAAGAAATAATTCTCAATAAAATCTACTAAATAACTCCCTTTCAACCTATCATCTGCGACACAATTCACTCCATATTACAATAATTCTATCCTTCTTTCAAAGTATATACTATTTGCAGTTGTTTCAACAACTCAGTTGTTTCTAAATGTTGTGTTCAGTGAAGTGTGAGGTAGGTTGTTATATTTCACCTTGAAATTCACCTCCTCTCACCTCAGTGTTCAGTAAAACGTTTAACCTTATATGTAACTCTACGGTAATGCGTTAAAACATAACGATATCTCTATTACTTTTCGAAAGTTATTTTTAACTCGAAAGAAATGGTTTCTGTTAAGAATTTCGATGTTTTTTTAATAGAAAAATTCATTCGAAACAATCTGTTTTCATGTCATTTCTATTATTAAGAGGTTTCAATTTTTCTTTCTCTGATTCAATCCTAAAATGGTAAATAGAAAAAAATCGTTTTGGCGAAATTGTGAATTAATTTTGTATTGCCTATATTAAACTACAGAAGTTACGTTGTTTACCTTGTAAAAATTTATTATAATTACTGTTCTCAAGTCCTGTTAACACTATAGTCTTTAATATTGGTATATAGTGCAATTATAGTCCAAACTGATCTCAAATAATGAAACTGATTGCAGTGACTATATTTCTAAGCTTCATTCACATTAATAACCGATTTTTCTTTCTATTCATTATTCTATTTGAATTCAATATAACCTCAGCAGTGTCAAACACTCATCTATACATAGGTATTTAAAACCTTTTTGTTATTTAGAGAATTGTTTAACTGGTCCTCATTGAATCATTGCCCGAAAAAGTTTCATTTTCAGCAGTAGACCGTCTTTGCAGTATTCTTTCTTTCGATAAAGTAAAATCATTGTATCCTTCATCTTACCAGACGGGCTTTTCCTTTTCCTTAGTATTGTACTTAAATGATGCTGAGGGACTTTGGCTCTCGAGTTCACGGACAATACCACTTGAAAAGATTCCCATACTTTTCGAGAAACTTAGCCTAACAGACCTTGAATGTAAGTAAGCCCTTAATGTATTAAACACTCTTCAAAGATTTTATTTTAATAGACAGTATGGAGGATTTGATAAAAAGATATGAACTATGCTTCTCACTGGCAATCGAACATTGGAGCGATAGTTCTAACCTGCCTTCTGTTGTAATTTGAAGAACAATTATACTTCCTTCCAGGGTCATAATTAAAATTAAAATTTACTTTGCTGTTGAGTCAATTACTAACTAAATTATTCGGATGACATGTTTTGTTTTTTACTTTTATCAAATATGAAAAAATGTTGATATCTAACCATTTAATTTATTCATCTTATTCAATATTAATGAGAAGAGGTGGAGACGAGTTGGGGGTTGGAATGTAATATCCATATCTATTTTTTAGTAGAAGTGGATAAATTACAGCAGATCTTAAAGTACAGGAGGAAAGTCTGGTGCCATTTAATTCTATAAAATACTCTCTTCACGGTCTATTTAGTTGTATAATAACTATGGGACACTGTGAGTAGGTTACCATATGTCGTGCATATATACCTTCTATGTATCCCTATGGATTTGTACCGTATTCTGTATTGGCTAAATATGTTATTAATTATCATTATTTCTACTTATAATCTATGAAATAAGAAAAAAAACACTAAGGTACTATATGTATAATATTATCATTTTTTTTGTTTAACAAAATATGCTTTGAAAATATTTATTTGTGAACGAATTTGTTTGCTTTAATTCTCGTGTTTTTAAGCATTAAGACAATTTTCAAACAAAATATTCCGTTGTAAATATAGCGATAATTATAGCTAATTAAATAAGTAGTTTCCAAATTCTTCCACACAATATAGAGAAATGTGTACAGTTACTTTGTTCTTCCACTATTACTGTATAGTCACTATAGTAGTATACTTTGTCATATAACTATACATTCTGTACATGTATAGCTAGCAGGTGTTTTGTTTTCAGAACAAAAGAGTTAATTGCTCTCAGAAAACATATTCAGATATTGACTGTACGTCTTTAGTTGATGAACAAATATTCTACAGAACAAAACTGCTTCTTTTATACTTTTTATAACAGTTTTATACATAAACCAATAATAATTACTAAATATTCATTTCAGTTTAGACATAAATCGAACAATATTTATTCGGTATCAAATTATTAAATTTTAGCAAAATGTACCTATATATTAAGTAAATAATATTCCGTTAACAGTTAATTTTTGTTAAATAAAAGCATGTTCTATATATATAGGACAGTATGCATGGAAGGAGAAACTCGTTTACTTATTTTCAACTTTTTATTATTTTCTAAAAGCGATCCAAACCACAAACAGCTACTTGACTCCTATGAGCGGCGTTAGGGATGGTCAAACTTACCTGAATTGACCCCTCAAAGTAAACAATCAGTCTTCAGTCACGGCCTACATATTCCTTCAACAGCTTTCTACATATAACATTTTAAGTAACGGAACTGGTTGAGGTTTCAAGGGAAACTAAAACGGAACTATAGCAAGGAACGCAATTTTGTCCTTTTCGTTTCTGCTTAGGTGAATAAAATTAGTAATCCTGATCTTGTGTTGAATATTTGGTGTGTAACTACTATTTGAAACAGTCGGTGCTATCTCGTCGAGAAATGAATAATAATTAAAATAGACTTGACTTGATTGCTGTACAATATGATAGAAATAATTTTTTTTGCTAAACAAATATATTCCGCAACAATTTTTCCTCCTCGTAATTGACAATTATTTAAATGGGAGATTAAATAAATAAATAATATACGTATTATTTTTCATTTATATGAAGATTGACTTTGTATATTATATTTTACCTAACATTATTAATTGTATGCATTTAATGAGGTACGTTTTCTATATCTATAAGAAAGAACAGTTAGATTATATCTTTAATGCTGACTCAATATATAAACTATATTGTTGTATATTGTAACCATATTACATGAATGAATAAAAACTGTTATATGCAAGTGTGTTGTATGATTATTATATCGTGTGCTGATTATTCGTGGGAAAGAATATAGTGAATGTAAAATAATAGCACTAATTTGGGACATGATAGTACCTACTTAAATCTAACGGTACGAACTTTCATTCTTTGTTACAACCTAACACTACTTAATCTTATTTAAATTACTTTATTCATATATCACAATTTCGCAAATATGAATTATTTGATTGAGTTTAAAAGTACATCAATCGTATTTGGTAAAGAAATTCACTTTTTGTTAAAATGTTCAGTCAATTGAAAGCACAAAACTGCATTAGTAATTACTAGGGATGTGACAATATGCTTTTAAAATCATAGATCTTGGGAATATCATAG